>JAWPHD010007405.1:0-129441 GCA_037043455.1 Cyrtodaria siliqua
GGTGTGCAAAATAATTTGTTAACACGTGTTACTCGCCAATTCGCGCCAATTGGGTGTCTATGTGGTTACATATTTTCGCAAATAAAGGTGAAAAAAGTGCATTTTAGATAATATTTCTTCTATAAATGTATAAAAAACATAATATTGAGAAAGTAAGAGTTGGGAAGTGTTGTTTAGCAAATAAATAAATAAATGTATCACACACCCACTCCTCCAAATTTTGGCCGCAATATTTCAAAAACAAACTATTGCTAGTGGTGTTCAGGTCTAAATTTGAAACACCACATATTTTGAATGGAATCATGCATAAAGTGCTGAAATTAACCCTGGTGAGCAATCTAGCATCGAAGCATGTAAGCATGTATATATCTATAATTTTGGTTTGGGATTTCTTATAGCATAATGCATCTTATTTATACTTCACCTATATTGGGGCATGGGCTCTCTCCTCCAACCCTGCCCACACTCCCTCCACCCCCTTCCCCCTTCCTTGTTCTTTTACGTATTTCTGTGTTTTTTAGTCAGTTCTTACACATAGCTTCTTACACATATATATATGTTGCCCCCTCCCCCCCACTCGAAACTCATATATATATATTTTTTTTTTACATATTTATGTGTTGCTTTTGTCATTTCTTACACATGATGCCCCCTCCCCCACACCCGCCTCCCCCCCCCCCCCTCCCACTCCTCCCACCCACTCGAAACTGGAATATATATATTTTTTTACTTATTTCTGTGTTGTTTCGGTCAGTTCTTACACATAGCTTCTTACATATATATGTTGCCCCCTCCCCACCACCCCCTGCCTCTCCCACCGCTCGCATCCCCCACTTGGAACTAGATTTTTTTAATTTTTACATATGTCTGTGTTGTTTTTAGCTCTACTGGCCAAAGGCCAGCTGAGCTTATGGGATGCCGAGTTGTCCGTCCGTCGTCCGTCGTTAACTTTCGTCTCGTTAAGATGATAGGGCCTTTATTTTTCATCTGATCTTTACAAAACTCTACAAAATTGTTAATGTCAATGAAAGCTCTGACAAGTTCGTAAACCAGTCAAATCGGACTAGTAACAGCGGAGTTATGGCCCTTGATTTAGTTAAAAATGCTATATTTTGCCTCGTTAAGACGATAGGGCCTCCATTTTTCATTCAATCTTTACCAAACTTTACCAGATTGTTAGTGTCAATGAAAGCTTGGAAAATTTGAAAAACAACCAGAACGGACTAGTAACAGCGGAGTAATGGCCCTTGATTTAGTTAAAAATGCTATATTTTGCCTCGTTAAGACGATAGCCCTTCATTTTTAATCTGATCTTTACCAAACTTTAACAGATTGTTAATGTCAATAAAAGTTCGGATAAGTTCAAAAATCAGCCAGATCGAACCAGTAAAAGCGGAGTTATGGCCTGTGCTTTAGTTAAAAATGCTATATTTTGCCTCGTTAAGACGATAGGGCCTTCACTTTTCATCCGATCTTTACCAAATCTTATCAGATTGTTAATGTCAATAAAAGCTCGGACAAGTTTGAAAACCAGCCAAATCGGACCAGTAACAGCGGAGTTGTGGTCCTTGATTACGTTAAATATGCTATATTCTTTATTAGATTTTTTGACTTTTTTTTCTTTTATTATTTTAATATTTCTTTATTTTTTAAATTTTTAAATTTTTGATTTTTTTTTTAATTTTGTTATTTTATTTATTTATTTATTTATTTTTTATTATCTCTACTGGCCAAGTTCGAAAACCAGCCAGATCGGACCAGTAATGGCGGAGTTATGGCTCTTGATTTAGTTAAAAATTCTATATTTTGCCTCTTTAAGACGCTCGCTTCATTGATGTTATAAGAGCCATATTAGCCAGTAGAGCGTCCACAGGCCCTCTTGGGACTCTTGTTGTCAATTCTTACACATAGCTATGTTGCTCCCCCTCTCCCCCACTCGAAACCGGAATATTTTGTTTTCATTGTTTTACGTATTTCTGTGTTGTTTTGGTCAATTCTTGCATATGTTGTTGCCCTCCTCCCCACCCCAACTCAAAACTCGATTTTTTTTTTTTTTTTTTTTTACATATTTCTGTTTTGTTTTGGTCATTTCTTCCGTAGCTTCTTAGACATATATGTTGCCTTCCCCCACCCCCCACCCCACCACCCACCCCCACTCGAAAATTGAATATTTTTTTTTTTTTACATATTTCTGTGTTTTGGTCAGTTCTTACACACAGCTTCTTACACATATATGTTGCCCCCACCCATTCCCCCGCACCGCCTTCCCACCCACCCACCCCACCCACCCACTCGAAAATCAATTTTTTAAATTTCTTTTTTTTACATATTTCTGTGTTGTTTTGGTCAATTCTAACACACAATATAGGCTATGTTGCCCCACCCCACCCATCGAAACTCTATTTTTTTGACATACATCTGTGTCGTTTTGGTCAATTCTTACACAGTTTTATCTTGCCCTCTCCCCTACACCCCCTTCCGCCTCATCCACCCCCACCCCCACTCGAAACTCAATTTTTTGTATATTTTTTACACATATATACCACCCTGCCCCTGGCTCCCCTCCCCCCACTCCCCACCACCTGATTGGTGTTTGTGCTCCCCTCACATGGAGGACAGGGTGAGGGGAATTTTGGATTAAAACAGATAAAAATAATAAAATTTCACATAATTTTATATCGGCCCAAGTGTCTATACAAGCCCCATCCCCAACCCCACCCCACATTGTTTTAGCCTTGTTTTCTGATGGTATATACTAGCTATATAATTTATTATTCTCTGAAAAATCAAATAGTCGAGCTGCGCTGTTCTCCGACAGCTCTTGTTATATATCACAGTAACATTGCCTGTGCAGGCGGCTAAACGTTTCCCCGTGCTTGCAATCACAGGAACTGGTCACTTTTAATTTTTGCCTTCTATTATTATAATTGTCTATGACAATTATAATAATAGAAGGCAAAAATTAAAAGTGACCAGTTCCTGTCATAGACAATTATAATAATAGAAGGCAAAAATTAAAAGTGACCAGTTCCTGTGCATGCAATCAGAACTGTTATTCATTCCATCTTTGGAGATCGCTGAGCCCGATATGTACAAATATCAGTGGTACATTCTCAAAAATATGTTTGGTTTCTTACTTGAATTTCGAATAGGTGGTTCCACTACTCCAGCCTTTAAAGGTAATATGTTGCCTGCTTTTTAATTTAGTCTTTTGACTGTACCGGTGATACGCAGGCTTCGTAACCTCTACTCTATTCCATTTTGTTTATTTCGCCCATTGTTTTCTCATTTAGGACAAAGCGTTTAATTTGGACCTGGACCTGGAGAAAGTAAACCGATGTGAGTTAAATGAATCGTTTAAGCTCGGTAAATATATTGTTTTTAAGTAGAATTATTTCTTGTTTGTAACGTCATACAGCGCAGATTAAATATCACTCTGCACAAATACGATATGTTCTTCATTATTGCTGATTAATTGAATCCTTCTACATACAGCATTCTGGCTAATTGACTCTTTCTACACATCATGATTGGCAATTGACCCTGTCTTCGTGCATCATGGTCGGTAAATGACCTGTCTACATACGGTGTCAGACAAGTCAGGAAGTACTTCCGGGTCGTAGGGTGCTAAAATAGTTCTTTGAAACAATCCATCGTTTCAAGTTTGCATGTGTTTTTCCCAAAAATAGTTTTTATTTCATTGTTAAATCTAACTTCAGGTTAAAGTAGTATGTCTGTTATCATGAATAGTAAGTATTTTACTGTGTTTGTCAGGATTATTTCTTTAGAGAGTATGAGCACAGAGGTTAGGTAGAGATGTGGTTTTGACAGATGTTTATTTCAAAATACGCATAATATAGCCTATATTGCATTGTGTTCAATGGGCTGGTTTTCACCTGTCTGACACCATACAGTATGCTTGGTAATTGATTCTGTCTACTTACATCATGCTTGATGATTAACCCCTTCCGCATACAACATGGCTGGTAATTAACCCCGTCTGCATGTATCATGGTTGGTAATTGAACCGTCTACATACAGCATGCTTGGTACTATTCCCTTAGCCTCGTCCGTCGGACTGGGACGTAAACCGAGCGGTCCCGTGTATCGGTCTATCCTCCGAGCACGTTAAAGAACCATAGGAATCTATTCGATAATAAGAGTAGGGCAGGTTTCCGGATTCCTATGTATCCTTCCCCTCTCTCTGGGGTGGCTCTAAATAACCTATACTGTGTTGATGAGCCGTTAAACAACATTCAGTTCAATTCAATTCTTCTTTATACACCATGCTTGATTGTGGACCCTTCTACATACGATATGCTAAAGTAATTGACCATTCTACATACATAATGTTTGGTTATTGACCCTTCTACATACAGTGTGTTTGATTATTGACCCTTCTACATACAGTATGCTTGGTAATTGACCCTTCTACATACAGAATGCTTGGTTATTGACCGTTTTACATACATTGTGCTTGGTTATTGACCGTTCTACATACAGTGTGCTTGGTTATTGACCCTTCTACATACAGCATGCTTGGTAATTGACCCTTCTAAATACAGAATGCTTGGTTATTGACCGTTCTACATACAGTGTACTTGGTTATTGACCGTTCTACATACAATGTGCTTGGTTATTGACCGTTATACATACAGTGTGCTTGGTTATTGACCCTTCTACATACAGTGTGCTTGGTTATTGACCGTTCTACATACAGTGTGCTCAAGGTTATTGACCGTTCTACATACAGTGTGCTTGGTTATTGACATTTCTACATACAGAATGCTTAGTAATTGACCCTTCTACATACATAATGCTTGGTTATTGACCGTCTACATACAGCATGCTTAGTTATTGAACCTTCTACATACAGCATGCTTGATTATTTACCCTTCGACCCTTCTACATACAAGATGCTTGGTTATTGAACCCTTCTACATACATCATGCTGAGTAATTGACCCTTTCTACATACAGCATACTTGGTAATTGACACCGTCTACATATGTGCCGGCGCTTTTTGTCCGCTCGGGGCTTTTTGTCCGCGACTTTTTTGCTCATAAAAAATGTAGACAAATGGCGCTTTTTGTCCGAATCATTGACGCTTTTTGTCCGCAGACTTTTTTAAAAATCGGCGCTTTTTGTCCGTATTGCGCTTTTTGTCCGCAGATCTTTTAGAAAAGTGAAGCTTTTTGTCCGCAGGAAACGGCGTTTTTGTCCGAACGACGCTTTTTGTCAGCAGAAAACGGCACTTTTTGTCCGCAAGGCTCGATTAAAACATATTTTATTATTATCAATAATGTTTCAGGTACAGTTGCACGCAACCGTTATCACTAGGAGAGAAATATCGATCCGTGCATAAAATGTCATGGACAATATAACGGTACCTGACCAGAGGCCGTAGCTCTGTAGTTGTAGGAAAAATGAAGCGCCATTTCCTGCGGAATAAAAAAAAATTATGAGCAAAAAAGTCGCGGACAAAAAGCGCTAATTCGAACAAAAAGCGCCGATTTTTTTAAAAAGTCTGCTGACAAAAGCGTAATTCGGACAAAAAACGCCGTTTGTCTACATTTTTTTATGAGCAAAAAAGTCGCGGACAAAAGCGCCGAGGGACAAAAAGCGCCGGCACATACATACAGCATGTCTGATAATTGACCGCTTCTCCATACAGCATGTTTGGTAATTGGGTCGACCGCATCGACATGCAGTATGCTGGCTATTGACCCATCTACAAAAAATGTGCTTGGAAATTGGCCCTTCTACATACAGCATGCTTGGTAATTGATCCATTTCTTTCTTAACCACAAGATAGCACCCAGTTCCTGTGTCCTGTTGTTGCTTGAATCACCGAATTAAAATAATATTTTGATAAATATCGGGATATATATATTTATACAAATCACACATTCATGAATTGATACCGATTTTGAATAAAACATTTATTTACATAAAGTCGAAACGGCTTTAGGTTGACTTGCCAAATGTTAAGTCAACACATTATTTAATAAACGTTGGGTATAACGCCCTGTTATCAAAATAAAGCCAATACTCGAAGTATTGTATAACGTACAGCGTTAATGTGATTGGTAAATTCTCAAAGGTCGTGCTTACAAATGATTGATTTTTTGTTTTTATCTTCCAGTTGACTTGATACTTTGGCGGATAATTTATTATTCAGTTTGCGTGTCTTATATCTTACATCAAATCCCGATCTACAAAGTGTACGTCTGAAAGAAGTTGGAGGTTTAGATAAAATACGTGAATATTATAACGTGTTGTTTTTCATATATAACTTCTTTCAGGTTTGTTTTTATTTTTTGCATGCAAATGAATTCATTTGTCTAAAAATATTACATCAAATATTAAATAGTTAAACAGTGGATGTTCATAAATGAGGCAGTACTTTTACAGAAAATATTACGTCAACTATTAAATGTTTAAGCAGTGAATGTTCATATAATTATGAAGCAGTATAATGTGTAGTAATTATTGAATGTAGTTTAACGGCTTATCAACACAGTATAGGTTATTTACAGCCGCCCCAGAGAGAGGGGAAGGATACATAGGAATCCGGGAACCGTGCCCTACTCTTATTATCGAAAAGATTCCTATGGTTCTTTAACGTGCTCGGATGATAAACCGATACACGAGACCGCCCGGTTTACGTCCGCATCCGACGGACGAGGCTAAGGGAAAGTGTCTTGCCCAAGAACACACCGACGAAACTCAGTGGCACCACGGAGGATTGAACCCAATGTAGTAATTATAATATCACCATATGGCAACAATAAAAAAAAATCCGTGATCTTTATGGAGCGGACAAGGTTTTTCATTATCGGGAGCCGGTGACCTTTACCTGTGAAAATGGGTATACAAATTGGGCATCGAATGTAAAAAATATGTTAAACGAGTATGGTTTTACAAATGTCTGGAATGACCCAACTTCTATTCATGCTAAAATACTTTATAAATACGCTTAGACAAAGAGTTATTGATTGTTTTATACAACGATGGTTTGTTGATAAGGTATCAAGTGGTGTACTTGAATTATATAATAATCGTAATTTGAGTTTTAATTATGAATCATACCTTGATATTTTACCATATAATCTCAGACCATATTTAACAAAATTCAGAATATCAGCACATTCGTTAAGAATACAGACCGGTAGATACTCTCGTAATAGAATACATAGAAATGAAAGATATTGTCAATGCTGTCACAGTATTGATTTGGAAGATGAATACCATTTTATTTTGATTTGTCCTTGTTAAACAAGAATCCGGACAATTTATATTAAAACATATTATTATAATAGACCTAGTATGTTTAAATTCTTAAAATTACTGCAGACACAGGATAAGAATATTGTTATAAAGTTAGCAAAATATATTAGTACAGCTTAAGCTGTAAGGAATAGAATCTTGATTAATTAAACAATGTTTAGCTCTTTTGTATTTTCATCCTCATGTATCAGTTATTTAACATTAATATTTCTCATAGTAAATGTTATTTACAGCCGCCCCAGAGAGAGGGGAAGGATACGTACTTTTGTCTAAAATCACTTGACTTATTATGCATGTAAATGTATGTATGTATATATAACAATGTACGTATGTACAAGTTAAATAAAATATATGTTTTGTTCTGTTCTGTTCCTAATAAGTTCCGCCTAACGTGCTATTGTAAATCATGAATCAACCATTTAAACTACATGTATACAAAATAATGAGTTTAGGAATGCAGTACATTACGGTGGCATAGACGTGACATGTGAGAAAAATAATTTATCTCGTGGCCACGAGTTATTAAGTCGTGGCCACGGCTTATTATGTCGTGGCCACGAGAAAAATTATTTTTCTCACATGTCACGTCTATGCCACCGTATGTATCAGTTGTATTGTGGTTCGTGTCAAAACGTGATACATACTCGCCAGAGGTTCGCATTTATCACATTTTTACACACGCCAAAATACAGCTGACATTTTGAACTACTATCAACGTGTTCTTACATATGTAGTACATTAATACATGCACCTTAGGTTGCATTTTTGGAGCTTTAATGTTATCCAAGTTGTTTAATAAATCCAGTATTAAACAGGTACTCATTAAGGTCCTCTATTGACATGATAACATAAATGCCATTCCACGTACATTTAACCAGACACAACTTCTCGTGGTTTGTTAACTAGTTACCCATTAAGCCCCAAATATTTTCTAATGTTTTTGCTGTTGTCTTTATAAATCTACTTGTATTGTATTGTTGTAGTGTATTGTTGTGTTACATTATAATGTTCGCCAAATTAAATTATGTCGCAACTTAAGACAAAGGAACTTTAACCTTCAAAATAGTTGTTATACACCTAATTTGTAAACAAACAGGTCCTATATCTTATATCAAATGATTCTTGTCACACACGCCATTGGTATAACTTTGTTTTGTGACATTGAATATTCTTATTAAGTGTTTAATCCTTGAACGTAAAGTGACTGGATTTTATATCCACACAATTATTGAGACATTATTGATATTGAAAGGATTCATTATATCAACAAAGAGGATTGTGTGAATGAATAGAAATTCAAAGTATGAAAATAACAGTATAAACGGTAATTGAAACGTACTATTTAATTTTATTGTGAAGATGAAGAAAATTGCGATTTAGATATACCGATAAACTTACAATACAATTCTTGAAGGCATATGAAATCGCAGTGACATGAGAACATTAAACGAGATGGAAATCAAATCTAAAACCGATTCAAGTGACAATACCATCAAGCATAAAGAGTCACTTCCCCTTGCGGACATAATAGAGAAATTTCAAAAGATAAAAGAAAGCAGATTCAAACCAAAAGATAAATCCAAACTGTATACGCAAAAGACAGACACAGCGGAAAATGGAACACATTTTAAGAAATCGACGCATGACATATTATTGGAAGTAACAACTCCAGAACCAGAGAGATTCTTTTCGGGAAATGATTATACAGATGCTCCACAACAATCGACATTCAGGAGACGTATGTCTCTACCGAGTCTCTTCCATCCATTCTCACCCATTCCTTTGTTTGAAACTAATAATAAAGAAATCGTTAAAGATGAAAGAGAGATCGAGAAAGAAGTTGAAGCGGAGAGTTTACATACCGGAAGACGTCATTCGGTGGCGCACGTTCTGAAGGAGTATGCTAAAACGGATCTTCAAGAATTATCCAGACTGGAGAAACTTGGGATTCTGAAAGGTGCATTGAAACCAATCAAAGATGATGATGCGGGCGAGTTAGAAGAAGCTGAAGAAAACATAAGGCGTTACTTGACTGGAGAAGAACTTCACGCATTTTATAGTTTTTGGGATAGACCGGACAAGGCCAAACTTGACGAAAAGATTCGCGCTCATAGAAGACTCTCGCCTATATCCAGCAATAAAGACGATACCGGAAGACCAAGAGTATTTTCTTTATAACAATAAAACAAATGGAATGTGTGAACCATTTTTATAAAACAATACCATCATTAACCTTTCCAGGATAATATGTTTAGAATGTAGCATATTTATAGTTTCTGGACGTATGTTGGAAACATATACATGTATATGTCTAGACAACGAGTTTGTGAGCAGAATAATTTTTATTTCGGGCCCTTATTCATTCGATCAGACACCATTTGTATTGGCTAATGAAAAGAAACTTGATGTTTATGTTGGCAAGCCGGTAAACAGTATGTTCACAGGCAATACATTTCAGAAAGTATAATTATATTAAATTTCATTTATAAAAGAAATGACATCCTTAAAGTTGGTGTTTTCAAGTCATTCGATTTGAAAAAGTATTCGCACATTTGTTTACAAATGTTCCGTAACCTAAAAAGACGAAAATTCCCTCATGAATAATTACCGAATGCGATCTGCCTATACGCCTAGCCGGAGTTGCCTCGCCAGTGTCCGTAACCAAACATACAACATGTAACGGAAATTACGGAAACTGACGAGGCTGTTCCGATTGTAGTCGCTGTATCGCAAATTTACCAGCGATGTGCGCGGAATGTTCGAGAGCGACATCTTACCAAAACGAACCATACATGTTTAAAATAAGTTGTGTTTAAAGTTCATAGACATTAATTACTGTTTTAAGTTGTTGCTGCATATGCATTTGGAGAAGTGAATAAGAAACTATTGTAACTATATACTGAACAAAAAAGGTTTGCACAACGTTTCAGGGACATAGGTTAAACATATGCACATTGATGTAATTGTTTAAAGCTTTTAAAAATTCTAGGTAAGGTTGTGATTTTCAAAAATGTTTGTTATTTTAATATTTTCTAAGCGATGTATCAAGATTACCTCCCATATAATAAAAACAACTTATTTAGTTATGTAAACATATTGCTTTGAACAAATTTAATATTTGGTATTGGCAAGAAAATTCCATTCTGTTATCGTTGAAAAACCGCTAAAATGTGTTCACAAAACATTGTTATTCTTAAAAAAAAACATTCCAAAGTTCGTGATTTTAAAATGTTCACACACACACACACACACACACACACACACACACACACACTTTTCATTGAAATAAGAAAGCGTTTCGATAACCTATACAAGTATGTTCCCAACCTATTTGATTTTTTTTTATCACCGACTTTGTCTACAAATGACTTTGTAGCATTATTGATTGTCATATCTATGTCATTTTTCATTGAGTCGAACATACACGGCTTCTTATCTCGTCTATGGAAATGACATTCATTTTATGTGCTAAATTTATTTTTCTCAGTATATAAATAAAGAACGAACAAGATACAATAGGTTTGCACTGATGCCTGGATTTACAATCTTAAAACATGATATTGAGATGAAGAATGCGTCCTGCCCCTCATAGAAAATGGTACGTTAGGATGGATACGAAATATTCGGGCTTGTATATGTCTCATTAGATAGACCGTAAACGTTTTTTAAAAATATGTATATATTTTATGTATACGTACGTGTAATGTATCCATTGATGACGATTCTACAATTTAAAACAAACTGTAATTTACTGGACATTTTGAGTCGCTTTTTTTTGTATCTCGAACCTTTGTTCATTTGGGATGGAATAGCTTGTCACAGACCAATGGTCTTGTAATTTTTAAAAAATTATCCTTGATTTTCCGGAACCCAATGCAGCATAGTTTAAAATAAGAACTACACCACAGGAAATAAGTGCGGTTACTTTTCAATGAAAGAACTTCCATCGACATTGTGTTGCGTAATGCGTCTGTTACATTCAATAAATATGACATTGATAGAACAAAGGCAAAATGCTTCTGTTAATACCGATGCTAGCTTCGTGTTAAAGTAAACGGAGTTATTGTCATGGGTGTATCAATTTTACTCTGAAACGACATTAAAGCGACAGTATGCTGGATTGTTTACACTTCCATTAGCGGGCAAGATTGTTTTACTAAACTGGATATACGTATTTGTTGTATTGTACTTGACAAAATGTTTGAAGCTTTTAGAAATGCTAGGTAAGGATGTGATTTTCAAACAATTGTCATTTTCTTATTTTTTATAGAATTATCAGAATTACCTACCATATATATAGGATCTTAAACGAGTTCCCATTTCATATAAGATTTATGAAACGAGTTATGAATTATTTTAATTTTAACGAGCCTTTTGGCGAGTTAAAATTAAAAATAATTCATAATGAGTTTCATAAATCTTATATGGAATGGGAACGAGTTTAAGATCCTTTTTATCATATAACATTGCAATCAAATAAGTAAAAAATAATTCAGATGGACATAAAACCGCCACGACGGCAGACACACTTTAGCGCCAAAACGTCATAAAATCAGGCAGAACGTTATGTGACTTCGCAACGTCACACACAATGTTGAGTATCAAAGAGTTCGTGTTTTATCTCTTTACAAAAGGCGTTTTATGACGACTTTAACAAAATTGCACACTGATTTGTATAACTTTCATTAGTTAGTATAAGCTGTGGTAAATACTAAGTTTATGACCTAGATCTAGATGACTTTATAATAAATAAAATAGTTTCAGTCAATAAAACCTGCGTAGTGTTACATATTTAACTCAACCAATCAAAATCGTTCCAGGTTGTATTACACGTGTGTCATACAACAGAATATTACATGGGTGTTCGACACTGCTAACAAGGGACGTTATGTGATAAAGTATAAAACAACTTATTTCGTTATACAAACGTTTTGCTTTGAACACAATTAATGTTGGCATTGACAAGAATTGCACATTCTGTGATCGTTTGAAATCCGCTAAAATGTGTTCACAAAACGTTGTTATTCTCAAACAAAAACGTTCCAAATTTCGTAATTTTAAAATTACCTCTCTTTCATTGAAATGAGAAGATTTTCGATAACCTATCAACGTATGTTCCCAACATACTTGCTTTATTTTTTATTACCGACTTTGTTAACAAATGACTTAGCATTATTAACTGGCATACCTATGTCACTTTATCATTGACCCCAAACATACACGGCTTCGTATCTCTTCTATGGCATTGTCATGCATTTTATGTGCTAAATTTCTTTTGTTCAATATAATTTATTGCATGCTAATGGCTATGCACTTTACTTGCCATAACTGTTAAGTTTTGTCACTGACGACGAAATGTCATAAAGACAAGCTAAATATTTGAATCTTGCCACTTGACCACGTGATTATATTCCTTACAAAGCTATGGTGTTGTGTTGCTTATTGCGTTCTGCTCAATTGTTAAACGCCGAGTAACATACCGCCTGTTGAAATATAACCCCCAGATAATTTACTGTCGGTTGATTATCAATACCGAGTTACATAATTTGAGTGTTGAAATATTACATGAATCTGCTGACGAAGGTTACGTTTTCGGAACAATGTCAATGTTCTTGATCATATATTATAAAATCAAGCAATCAATTGCTTTGCAGCTATGATATGTATATAATGTTATGAAACTTATAGTAGTTCAGACCGCGGCGGTAATGAAGTGGTAGAGAGTCCTCCTCGCACGCAGTAGGTCGTGGCTTCGAACCCCGGCCGGGTCACACCAATGACTTCGTAAAAGTTATACTAGTAGCTCCCTTGCTTGACGTTCAGCATATAAAGGGTAGTTCTATGACTGGTTGGCCCGGTGTCAGTATACTGTGTCTGGGTGGGGTATCATGGTATGTGTCTACGTAACAGCACTGTAACATTTAGCATTGAGCTCAGTGCTATATGTAGACACCACCGTCATGATATGACTAGAAGATTGTTAAACAAGACGCCCGAGTGGGCCTGTAGACGCTCTACTTGTATGATGTGATTCAAAGACATAAACATGATAGAGGCCAACCCAAGAAACATGTTTCCATTATATAACTCTATGTAAACTTTGGGTTATCGTGGCGGCTATTTTGAATATTTGACGACAACGAAAAACACAAACTTGATAGAGGCCAACAACAGGAACATGTATATGATATTTAACTAGAATGTAATAAGTGGTAAATTGTCGTTTGATAAATGTCCTTAAATTTGACCTAAGTTTAGCCATGGTGGCTATCATGGATTACTGGAGGCCCCAAAAACACAAATCTGAGGGGGACTTACCCAAAGATCATTGTGATAATGTTTCATCAAAATTCTTCAAGCGGTGTCAGAGAAGATGTCATTTTTAACGTTTTCCTATATAACTCTATATAAACATTGGGTCGCTGTGGCGGTCATTTTGATTATTCGACGATAACGAAAAACACATACTTGATAGAGGCCAACCAAAGGAACATGTTTATGGTATTTCACAATAATGGAATAAGTGGTTTCGGAGGAGATGTCGTTTGAAAATTCCTTAATTTTGACATAGTTTTAGCCATGGCAGCCATTTTGGATGACTGGCGGCCATTAAAAACACAAATCTGAGATGGGGCCTCCTAAATAACATTGTTGTGAAGTTTCATCAAAATCCTTCAAGCGGTTTCAGAGGAGATGTCGATGTTATAACATTGCTTACAGACGGACGGACGGACGGACGACGGACGAAAAGTGATTGCATAAGCTCGCCTGGCATTTGGCCAGTAGAGCTAAAAACGACGTTAAACCTTATACATACAAACACTTTTTCGGATATAGCTGAATTTCATGGCTAATTATTCTTAGTACTCCCGTACTTTGCACGTGTCTTTCCACTGAAGAAACACCTTTGGCTTTAAACTTTGTCAAGCGATACAATGTGTGAACATCATACACAGGTTGTTGGCCTATCACGTTGTAAATCAATACTATTTTACTAATAAATCTAACATCTATATCTGAATATCAAATATTAGCGGTCGTATCTAAAATAGGAATTTCAAAGGTGGTAAAACAATACATTCAGATGATCCAGATGTACCCGTATGTAAGGCGATATGACAGGATAAACTTAATAATAACGGGTGTGTTAAGGTTGTGTACTGGTTTTGTCAAAATAGTCTTTAAATTGCTCCGACAAAACAAAGTATTTGTAATTCAGTATGATTTTTTCTGTAATTCATTATGAATATCATTCGCAACCTACTATTTGAAAATTATCTTTCTTGTTTATGGTCGTTTTGTTTCAGGGATCGTTAAAAATTCAAGTGGGCTGGAAGAGATCTAGATGAATTGTTGATGTATACCCAAATATATACTCCTCAAAATAATTTAAGGACCGTGTTTATTTTTCGGTCATTTTTTTGAATTGATGTAATTGAACAATTTATTGTCTTTTTACAATTTTTAAGTTTATGTGTTTTCTTTTACAATTGTTACATTAGACACATGTATTAACTTTTTATATGAATATGAAATTTATAATATTAAAAATTAAGTAATTATTACTGTTCTATTTTGTGGTCCTTAACTTATTTTGAGGACTATACATAATCACCATCAACATGCGCATTAGGTGAAACACGTCTATATAATTTTTATGTGTGTTATTTGTTTCAAATCAAAGTCAATTCTAGTCCCATTGACAGAAGAAAAGGTACCCATATGTACGGAAGCCCTGGAGGGATTTATTAGTTATGACTTATTAGTTATGACTTATTAGTTATGACTTATGTCTTATTACTTATTTCTTATAACTTATTTCTTATTGCCTATTTGTTAAGGTCGGGTTAATGAAAACATGGGGGATATCTCGTTGATAAGTTGATAAGTTATTTACTATATAGAGTTTAATTAACATTGTTGAAGTGATACAGGAAATAATTTCCGAGTGAGAAGGATTCTTGCGATATAGAAACGAGTGCGTTTTCGCACGAGTTTCTATATCGCAAGAATCTTTCTCACGAGTGAATTATTTTCCGTATCACGACAAAAATGTTAATTAAACTATATAATATATATTATGTGATTAATTTCTTTCCAATCGTCTTTTGACACAAGTATTCCTTCTTCTGTCACTCCTTTGGCGACAGCGCGGAGTAATATCATGACGTCAATTCGTGACGTTATATCGTGACGTCTATCGTTTAGTTCATAACATTTGGCTACTGTGCTATCTTGCACACTAGGCGAGATAGCACAGTAGAGGAAGGGATATGTTATAGATTTTCTCAAACTGGGAAATTTCTATAATTCATCACATAATATATAATATATGTTTATTTAGCATACTGACCAATCTATCTTATACTTTCAAGGCTGTAATTCACTTAGAATGTGTTATGTTCTTCACTGGTGCTGGCGCATTCTAAGTCAATTACAGCTTTGAAAGTATAAGATAGATTGGTCAGTAAGCTAAATAAACATATAGTAAACAACTGATCAACGCGATATCCGCCATCTTTTCATTAATCCACCCTTAACACATAGGTTATAAGAAACAAGCATTAACAAATAAGTCATAACTTATAAGTCATAACTAATAAGTCCCTCCAGGGCTTCCGTACTACATATGCTTCTAACTAATATAAGTCGCAATGTAACTTCTGAGAAACAAATGACTGCACCATTTAAAAACATGAAGAATGAAATGCAAAACTATTGTATTCATACACTCATTAAAAAATCCAAACTCACAATTTTAACTGACAATGCTTGAAAAATGTTACAGACAGCCCAACAGTGTGATATTAACAACTACATGACAGACAACAATAACAACAACAACAAAATATAAAAAATGGCACACTAAGACTGTGCAGTAGACGGAGGAGAAAGGCAATTGAACTTCAAATTCAATTTATAAGATAACCATGCAACATAACAGTAGTGAATTAACATTATATTGAAGCTACTTTTACTCATAAAAATGGTAACTACTATGTTGGCTGATTTCTGCCATTTGTCGTCTTTTCGTCTTTTCATTATTTCGCCGCGAAAAGATGACAGAACGAAAGGATGACAGGACGAAAATATGACACATGCAGCGCAAACAAAACGACAGAACGAAAAGACGACAAATGCAGGGCGAAAAAACGACATAAGGAAAAGACGACAAATGCAGGGCGAAAAGACGACAGAAGGAAAAGACAAAATAATAACAGAACGAAAGACGACATATGAGAAGCAAAAAGACGACCGAAGGCCACACGAAATAACGAAAAGACGACAATATCAAATGGCGCCTTTTCGCGGCTGACGTGTCGTCTTTTCGCGTGACGTTCTGTCGTCTTTTTGACATTGAAATGTCGTATTTTCATGCTGTCGTCTTTTCGCGGCGAAATAACGAAAAGAAGAAATGATTTCTCCGCCAAAAGACGACATGACAGAAATCAGCAACCATAAACATCAGACCGTGACCGTCTTGAAAGGGAGCACTGTTGTGCTGTTGACGTTGTTATTGTTATAAAATACATTGTCCTAACAGTGCATACATGTGTGTTGTAGACGGTGGAGAATGGTAATACGATGTATAAAACAATCCTAATCGAAATATCACATACCTTAAACAGATTAAAGGGACACACGACAATCTTGAAGTGTTTATCAAGCATGGAAATTAGCGTCTCGATTTATTTATTCAGTATTACCTTGAATTTAAATCTGTTTGCATATAATTAAATACGTTTTTGAGTTTTCATATGTTCGTCTTATTTTACCATATGTTTAAATGCTTTATTGGTGCAATATAATCAACAGTTAATTATATGCACAACCATTTGCTTTATATTACTCTTATGGTTAATATTAATGATCAAACAAATGCAAATGTTCTACAGAAAACTAACGGGACACCATAAGTTTGTACAAATCAAGATTGCCGCGTGTCCCTTCAATACAATGACCTAACCATTGACTATACGTATACACCCAAACACCCACCCACCCCAAAACACACCCACCCAACCACTTACCCAGCCACCCAGACAACTATACGTCTACACCCCAACCACCCACCCACCCACCCACCCACCCATCCACGACTATACGTATACACCCACCCACATACCCACCCACACACACGACTATACGTATACATCCACCCACCCATCCACCCACACACACGACTATACGTATAAACCCACCACTCATCCACTCACCCACACACACACGACTATACGTATACACCCACCGACCCACCCATCCACATGACTATACGTATACATCCACAAACCCACCCACCCACCCACCCACCCACACACACGACTATACGTATAAACCCACTCACCCACCCACACACACGACTATAGGTATACACCACCAACCCACCCACACACACACACGACTATACGTATACACCCACCACCCCCACACACACACCCACATACACACACACACACGCTTTTTCGGATATAACTGAATTTCATATACAAGTCTGACCGTCCTTGGGGAACTTATTCAAATGCAAGAATTATTACAGTAAGAAATACATGTGTATGTATACAACAATAAACAATAACAACAAACACCACTCACTGCTCCCCAGAAACACTTCTTGGTCACTAATCTGTGCTATCATTTAATTAATTTGAACACAATGTCTTGCAGTATTCCGCAAAGGGAAGTAATTCATATATTATTCAATATACCGCAAGATTGACTTAAATACCTTAATGTTATAAACATTAGGTTATATCATATATAGTCCATTCATATCATATATAGTCCATTCATTTTGTTTCTCACATAACGTTTTATACACACACATACACAGGGCATCATTTACTTTACAGACGTTGAGTAGTGCACATCATACCTGTACACAGGTAGCATTTTATTTCCAGCAAAAAACAAGGGGATAGGAAACCCACCCCGCCCGAACCCCATTCATATTCATTTTGTCATTTTTTTTATCATGCTCATTCAAGGTCTTTATCATGACACCGTGTATGCAAACGTGGAAACGTCGTAAATGGAGTGTCTACTATATAATTGCAGCAACTCTTCAGTTCTGCAGGTAAGAAGGTTCTAGGCCCATTCCCCATTTTTTTTATCTTGATGTAAATGGAGGATGAGCCTGGCACGTTTATCCTGTTAGGCGCCATATATCATTTTTGTGTTGGTGCGTCGTAAAACCCCAATTCAACTCAACTCCCGCAAAAAAAAAAGGTTTAGCTCTATCGGGACTCGAACACACGGCATTCTAATTTACAGGCAGACGTTTTATCCATTGAGACATAAGGACTTCTTGATAACATGATATGTTTATATCATTTATTTCGATGAAAGATAGCTAACATATATATTAAGACGTCCATCATGTAAATTAACCTTGCATTGTGTAAAGCAATACTTGCTAAAATTCAAACAATATGATTCCATCTCAAAACAACTTTGTTCCGTTATTTCTATTTTGTTTGTTTGTTTTATGGTGTTTTACCTCATTTTCAACACAAGTAAGGATATATATGACGGTCGATTTTTTTGTGATGGAGGCAGATCACTCACCTTTCCTGTGTAGAACCAGTGCTATACACCTCCCGCCATTCGTAAGAATCGACACTTCCTCACTTACAAGTCGAGCAACCAGTGGGATTCGAACCCGCAGCGGTGAGAGGCGAAGGGTCGTTAACCATTTGGCCACGGAATCGCTTATTTTTATTTATTAGTAAATACGGTTTGTTCGCGCCTGTGACTTAGTTATGTAATAATTCCTGTTTAGCGTTAGAAATACGACAAAGTATCATTTCGGCGATGCAGTGGTTATCTGCAGGTAGTTAAAAGCAAATAAGATCGAAAGGTCTTTGGTTCAAATCCCATTCAAGGTACTTTTGTATGTAGTATATTCAGAAGCTGTATATTTATCGATGTTATCTGTATGAAGGCTATATAAAACATTTAGCAAATTCTGGATTATATATATGATATCTACGGAAGCGTAGGAGGGACATTTTGGCTTATTACTTAAGACTTATGACTTAACACTTAAGACTTATGACTTAACACTTATGACTTAACACTGAACACTTATGACTTGTTGCGACTCATTTCTTCATCTTCATCAGTTTTTGCGCACAATATGACTTATTTTTGTGTGGTCGTGCCGTAAAACACCATTCGTTCATTCAATCATTGATGTGAAACGTTGGCCTGTTTTTAGATCAGTAGTTAGCATGCTAGTTTAATGATACCGGTGACATGAGAATTATTCCCAACAACTAAATGCCTAGGTCTATGTATACACAAGGGTTTGAACTTGAATTGGGTTTATCGGGCCTCTAACAGCTAAGCTCATATGGAGCTTGCAGCCAGAGAGAGGGGGGAGGGTAAATAAGAGAGAGGGAGAAATGATATTGAATAATCCGGCCTCTTATATCAAAGATATGTTCTGGTACTTTTACGTGCTCTGAGGATACGCAACGACATGCGTGACGGGATCTCCTGGTTAACGTCTTAATCCAATATATAACACAACGCGAGTTTTCGAGTTATACACAAGAATAAATATGCATGGATAAAAAGTAATTTCACTATAAAACAATAATGAAAGACCTACTCACATGTACATGTCTTCTGCCTGGTCAATATGTGCGTAGTATGAATTATTTTACCGCGAGTCGCAACAAGTCATAAGTGTTAAGTGTTAAGTAATAAGTGTTAAGTCATAAGTGTTAAGTGTTAAGTGTCAAGTCTTTTTGTCTGAAGTGTTAAGGTAAAATGTCCCTCCTACGCTTCCGTAGATATCTAAAAAAAGTATATGTGTCGAACTGAAACTACCCTTGACTCATTTATATGCATGGACATTAAGTACCATCTAAAGTATACATTCTGTAGCATTAAGCGGTCAAATTAACATCGAGTAGTGCACATGTAAAATTATAACTTTCCAGAAAAAAAAGCGTGGGTCTCGAACACATGACCTTCTGATTTACTATCAAATGTTCTATTCACTGGGCTCTTAGGATTTTTGTGACTATGGCATATTTAGTGCCACTTATTATAATCGAAAACAATAAATAGCTTATATGAAAACATCTCAAGATATATCAGGTTATAGTCCATCATAACGTGAAGTAAAATATGACACTAAGATTCATCTCGAACTTTATGTCGATTTTTATTAATTAGTTAATAAGTTTGTGCATGCGTATGAGCTAGTTATTATGTAACTATTTGGCAATCATCACATAAAGTTAGTTTAGCTATTAGCATCAGGTATTGAAGATCAAATAAGAGCGCAAGGTCCCTGGTTCGAATCCCGATTCCAGCAACTTTTGTTCATGAAATATATTCGAAAGTCGTATTTATCGATGTTACAATTTCGTTTTGATGGTTTGCGCATCGACTTACATACCGACTTTTTGGTTGTTCGTTGACTCATTCATTATAGTCATCAGTCTTGTATTTAAAGTATAGGGCATGTAGCTTTAAGGACCACTTAATTATTCAAGGTTACTAATACATAACTAACACCCTCAATACGATCAGGACTTATATGTCTAAAATATCATATATTTTCAACATTCAGAACTCAAAAGAATAAATCCCATTTTATGGCATTTCGTGAGGTTATGAATTAAAACATTAACCAATATTTCATAAACAATCGTCTATTTATACAATTGTACGTATTAGTAGTTATCTATTCTCATGATGGATGGTATTCATTTATTAGATTATTATTTATAAACAATAGAAACAATGCGAATATAGATTATAATTATCGTAAATAACAAATAAACAAAGGGCGTCTGTGATGTCCGAGATATCACTTACAACAAACAAGGCCTGAATCATCGGATAGCATGAAGACGAACCGAAGTCTCGATATTTAAACTGATTAGGAATTCCACTAAAGACAATAACACTAAAATAAAGATTATAGGGGTTGAGATTTGCCGTTTTGTAAAACAGCAATCTTGATGAAAAGTGTTGATCCAGTGCACGGGCAGCCAAACCCTGATACACATCGGCGTATTGTTTTGCGTAGACGCCCTTAAATGTCTAAATTATGAGAGAATAATTTATGTACAAAATAGATAATGTATGTTAATCCTTAGCGTGATAAAATTAAAACTGGTTTTAACAACTAAATGTGAAAAACTGAACTGACAGAAAGGTTTTATTACGTAGGATTTATTTTGGATTTAGGAACTGTCAGAAGCATTGGTTAGACAAATCTAGAATTTGGAATATTAGTTTCCCTAAACAAGAGGAGAAGTGGATTCAAATCATGGTATCTGTACAATAGACAAACATCAGGCTGCGTATGGTCTTTCTAAATAAAACGATGGAGTTAGTGAAATACACGTTTTCAGGATTAAATGAAAATCAACAAGCCCACTATAGGACGAAACAAAGTGTAAAATGAGGTTTGAATATACAAATCCATCTAGAAAACGGGTAAGGGGAAAGCCGTTTAAGTTGTTTTCGGATGAACTACCTCAAATCGAATTAAACAAAACGTATCTCGATGAATACCAAAATGAATCCAAAGAAAGAGAAAAGAACGGAAGGTATGATAGAAGGAATGAAACTGATTTTATTAATCACGATCGTTTCTCTTTACCGTCCATCGGAACACCGGAATGGGATAGAATGTCTGGCTCAGATCGCGGGAGATCCAAAAGCCAATCACCAGATCACATGCTAAGCCCGAATCTTGTGCGGATTAATCAGAGAATAAGACGAAAATATGGCATTACCGATAGAAGAGAGCAGTTCTTTCAGCAACTTAACAACTCACCCATGCCACAGAAAACATCACCAAATAATCGTGACGGAAGTATGGGCAATTTAAAGCTAACTGAAACAAAATCCAAACTTACGGAGTATGGAAACACTGACGAAAGCAGTGTAAGCACCGAGACTAAACCAAAGTCTATATTGCAGCAACTTTTAAATGCTTCTGCAAAAGAAGCTGCCAAAAATAAAGAAATAGAGGAAGGACTAAAGCTAAGCAAGTTATACCATGAAAACAACTACAGACGTAACACTGTAAGACGGCAGCCCACTCTTCATAAAAAGATGGATGTTAAGGAAAGAAAAGAAGACACAGAAACAATTAAATTAGAACATACTGAAAATGGATTTGACAGAATTGAACCAATCAAATCCGGAATTTTAAAGCGCACGGTTGGAAGGTCTCTTTCAACAAAATTGTCAATAAAAGAATGTTTGATTAAACCTAGGCTCATACACCAAGAAAACGTTACAGCTAACACTTCATATAAATCTGAACATAGTCATGATGATGTGAAGATTTCAGTTTATGTCGACACCCCATTAAGCAGACTTAATGACTTGTTGTATGTTCCATCACCACCAAACACACCAAAAGAAAGAAGTAAGAGGCGCGTCAACTTCATCGAACGAGACATTAGTGATGACACAGGTGTTAGCGTTCAATCAAGACTCACTAGTCTGGACGAGAAATCAAAAGAAGAATTTAAAACAACCGCAGTGCATGTCCGCAGTAGTGCGGGACTTGATGGCACTGAAGCGGCTACTATTACGTTTGAACGAACGGATAATACTGCTAAAACTGTAAAAGACACAGCTACTGTTGAAAAAGTTCGCAGTGTTGCTCAGAAAAAGAATCGAAATAAAAAGAAGAGTACACGCGACGACCTTTTGATAAGAACTACTGCAACTGAGAAATATAGTGGATTCGATGAAGATAAACAAGATCTCATTGACACAATTTTGTTAACAGCTCAACGGAAAGAATACCTGAAAGATCAACGTATACATCCAGTATGGAAGGCGGTCAAATCACAACAGCCTGATCTGACCTGCAACCATACAGAAATAACTCAAGTACCAGACGTAACCACTTCAATTAAATCGACACCTCCAGCAAGTGGGATTAAATCGACACCTTCAGCAAGTGGGATTCAATCGACACCTCCAGCAAGTGGGAAACATTCCTCTATCTCTAGAGGACGAAACTTGCGCGGTGGGTTCATACCGTCTATAAACATACCGTTTGATCCTTTAGATTCGATTACAAGTGAAAGTTATATCGACAGTCCTGGTTTTGATGCGCTGTCGGAAATGGACATGGATATGTTTGGCGAATTCGACTTTGACGATTTTGCCGAACATATAGATAGAAGTTTAAGTGGGGAAGAGCTTATAAAAGCATATAGATTCTGGGATAGGAAAAGAAAGGCGTTTCCTAATGGATTAAGGAAGATTGACGCACCGCCAGAGCGTGGTAACTTTAATACGTACCCCACACAGTACGGAAATGTTAAAACGTACAAAATGACCGGCCAGAAACAAGAAGTCCAGACGAGTCTTAATGACAACAAAAAAAACACGTAACGGATTTATTATAGATTCATTTTGATAGATATATCCGTACAAATGTATGCCATGCATCGTAATGTAACTTGCAACTTTTGCTATGTTTACAATTAAAGACTATTACTGATTATAGATGCTCATTTCTTTATTTGTTTTTGTTTTGTTTTATATGTATGAGCGTCCTGTATTTACTCCATGACTGAAGCGAACTAGTTTTTCTCTATTCAATGTGTCTTTCGTTAAAAGGTTTGCTATTTGTATGTCTTACGTATGTGACATTCTCCGTAGGATTAGAACACATACCTATCAGAAGATATATCAGAACACGTAACAAAATATTAGTTTTTAGTCGTAATATTCATTCGGAGTGTGATACACAAAGTAAAAGGTCCACGTTAGTTTTGCTCGAGATTCTCACCTGCTAACTGGTAAAAACGTTAACAAAAGTAGATATAAAAGTCAAACAGGGAATGTAGCTTTCAATGACCACAATCAACAAAATACATTTCCATTTCGCAATTTGTTATATTTACCACTCCAATGTTTCCATATGTTCTGATGGATTTCCAACTGCTCCAATCACACAGTTTTTGGAATTTACAAAAGGTCTTAAAAGATCTAAAGAATCCGGATCCTTTAGACTTTTAAGAACCCTTGTAAATTCGAGAAACTGTGTGACTGGAGCAATTGGAAATCCATCCGAACATATGGAAACATAGAGGTAATTGTAACAAATTATATTATGAAAGTGGCATATAAATGACTCATTGTTCATAAAAACCCATCAAAACTGAGCAGACATTGCAATCTTTTATTGTTAACGCTTTCACCACTTAGCAGGTGAGATTATCACGCGAAACTTACGTAGATTTCGCCTATAGCACTCGTTCTCATTACTATTTCTACCAATAACCATACCCAAGACGTCGTAAGTCATATATGTTGCAATTGTAAGGATCTATATATGTGTGTGTGTGTGTGTGTACGTGCGTGCGTGCATGCGTGCGTGTATTTGCGTACGTATGTGTGCGTGCGTGTGCGCTCTACATTTATAATTAATCTAGCGATCAATATAACGGCTTGCATCATTCAGCTGATCCTTATATGGTTTCTGTGTTTGTCTATGGTTAACATACTGTAAATCATATAGTCGACGAAAAGCATGCATTACAACTTCAATTCCTCGTGAACCGGTCTAAAAAACTTGAAAGGTATAAACACATATTTTGTAAGGTAGCAACAGTTCCTTTACATTTGTCACTTTGATAACCCAATCTTATAATTATACATGATAACAGTGAACAGTTTATATGTGTTGTAATACACACGCTAACGAACATGTATCCCTTACATATGAACACTTGTATTTCCGTGCTGATGTGTACTTCTAGCACTTTTAGTGTTACAAGGGTGAATTGTTATCAGTATGTAAGGCATATCAATGTATCTGAACAGAAAGAAGTGAGGTCACCAACATTGATTCAAAATGCTTGGTAGGAAGAACTGATGGTAAAAATCGGGAAGAATGTAAGAAAAAACGGTCGTGGCGTGTTTATGTCTCCGTGACAGCATTTAGTTTTTTCAATATTGTTTTAAACCTGTGACTTGATCTATTGTTAACTTTTTGTCTCTCGGCAGCTATTTTACGCTTGTATAAAACCTTGCTTGTTTGCTCTTTATATGTATCGAGTCTATATATACAGGCAGAACTATATTTTTACAGAAAAAAGCGTGACTCTCTCTGGAATCGAACACATGACAATCTGATTAACAGTCAGGCGGTCTTAGCACTAAGGAAGAGGGGCTTCTTGGGAACATGGTATATTAAGTATCATGCTTTTAACACATAACAGATTTGAACACACCTCGAGATGTATTTGTAGTCCATCATATGTCGCATATGTACGTGAACTTTGTGGGATGTAAAACTATATGTTATCAAATTGAAACTAGGATTCCGTCTCCTTCTTGTTGAGTTGTTAATAGTGTGCGTGTGCGTGTGCGTGTGCGTGTGCGCTAGTTATTGTACAAGGTGTTGTCTAGTAAATGCTCTAAAGTTCAACAAATATATCGGTGATTTTGTTACTATCATCAGGTCTTGAAAAACGAACAAGGGTATACATTTATAGCTGGTTTGAATCCCGTTCCGGGAAACACGTGTTCATGAGATACATTCATAGCCAAATGTATCCACTCTACTTGCACACATATATATGCGTTACAAGTCATCCGACTGTTACCTCCTACCATGTTTTATGAAAATCCAATGAAAGTAGAAATACAATTCGAACAGGAAATGCAGCATTCCACTACCACAGTCAACCAAAAACACGCATAGAAACAAACAACAAGTACAACGATGATTAAAAGGCACTGTATATGACACCAAAGACATAAAAGAGTTGACAATAGGGCTACCCCTTGGAACAGTCAGTTTTTAGTAAAAGTTAAAGTTTAAAAGTTTCTTTATAGGAGGAGTTAAGCGGAAACGCTTTACACTTTAAAAAAAAATCCTGTAATTCTATTCATGTATAGGAACGTCTTGCCAATATGCACTACTAGACATCATTTGGATACTTTTTCCCAAGTTTCTCGAAAATCGGAAGAAAATATTGAAGAGTTGAGCAAAAGCACTATATATATATACATGACCGAAATTCAAAGTCAATTAAGTCATGTAATTCCTCCAACATTAAGTTAACCGCATCTTTCATTCTGCCTAGCAAGTTTCATAAAAATCGCATGAAATATGTAGGAGGAGTTAAGCGGAAAGGAATGTGTGACGGACGGACCGACGTACGCGGCCGCCTATCATAACCATATCGCATAACCTTCGGTGGATAAAAACAACGGGTAAATCAATAGCAGGACCTATTAGGGAGAAATCGACCAACCTCGTGAATATTTGAAGTCAAAAGTCGGATTATTTTTCAAATCATCTGATTAGTTGAAATCTACAACTCAAATTCTTTTTTTTTAATCTCAACTATGAACTAAGCTGGACCGAAAAATGATCACTCTTCCGACTACAACTTTCTTCATACCTCAAATTGAATTGAATTGAATTGGATTTTATAGTCGCACCAACAGCTAAGGTCATATGGCGACTTTCCAGCTTCTACTGGTGGAGGAAGACCCCAGGTGCCCCTCCGTGCAATTTGTGTACACGGGCGGGCACCTGGTTAGAACCACCGACGTTCCGCAAACCAGCTGGATAGCTTCCTCACATAAAGATTCCTAGGCCCCTGAGGGATCGAACCTACAGCGGTGAGGGGCAAGTGATTGCAAGTCAGAGACTCTAACCACTCGGCCACGGACGCCCCTCATACCTCTAAGGACGAGATTGTCTTCGTCGGCTAATCTTCTTTGCAACAGTGACCAAACAGCTTCGTGCCAGAGGACGAGGATAAATAAATCTGAAATTTACGAAACACTGTTTGCACTATTTGCTGTATACAAGAAGTGCACATAGTACAAGTACACAGATATCCCTAAACATCTTCAAAAACTAAAGTCAGTTTTTCAAATGTGAAGCGGTTACGTAAATTTACTCCATTTATGAAAAAAAGGTAGCTGATGTGGACTGCTTCCTGGCGCCTTTTTATTTGGTTAGAGACGTTTTAGTTCGTATATAGACAGGCCTAATGATCAATTAATGTTTCAATACAAAATAGTCACTCAACTGTGTTAAAATTATCCACAAAATATAATATAGTTGCCGGTTATAATATTTTGACAGAGAAAGTCCGTCGATATCACCATACTATAGCATTGGGATTATTTTTGATTGAAAGAATATCATAGTTTTGTATGGTCTCCCTCTTTTAAGCCTTTGAGATAAGAGGGCTAAATGTGTTAGATAATAGTAATTAGTACACATTTTATTATTAAAATAGATGAAACTTAAGCTTTAATATTAAGACCAGATAAATTAAAGTTGTTCTTGTTTTGTTCTGTTTTTAACAAAGATTTCAAATGTTATTAAGTGTACTTTCTATAAAAGGTGAAATAAAGTTATTTAGGATTTAAATGACTGTCATCTTCTCCGCATATATTATGCTATTAAAAACTGTTTAACATGTATTAATAAAATAATAACAATAACATACATGATTGAAAATATTTCTTGAATTGTTACTTTCAAAAGCTTTATAAGTATATATCATGTTGATGTTGAAACACTAGTACTTTTGCATAAGTACACATAACTATTGCATGTACCTGCTGTCAACCTTGTATATATGTTTTGTATCCTCATGGGTCTTATGACCTTTTGGAACTTTGCTGAATAAAAGATGGTGTACTTTGAAATTTGGATGATGTGATAAAATTGCGTATTTTATTAGGACTGATGTCTAGTATGCTCTCGCTGGATAAATGGACTATACTAATGGCCAATTTATAAAAAACCAAACAACGTTGAATAAATTGTACCAAACGTTTCGGATATAAAGGGCACACTTTTAACCATATAAGTATTCTTTGTGATATTATGTTCGCATCAATTGTGTCGAATTACTGCCATGTACTATATGGTTTACATTGTTCAAGCCTAAATTATGCATTTAGTTGGAAATTTCTCTTGACCATACCCCGTACTCGCATGTAACGTTACGAAAGCGTGTTTTTAAACAGTTGCTTCATATTATAATACTATTACCCAAAAATAGGCAATATATGTTCCTATACCGTGCATATGTAGACAAACAACAGAACAAGAAACTGTATTATAATATAATCTATATCCGGTAGACATACAGTCAGACAGACACAGACAATGACAGACATATATGATGACTTGCAACTGTTTAAAACACCAATGGCTGCTCCGTTATGCTATATGACGTTGTCCTTCCATACCGTCAAGCTTAAATGGACCTATTTGGGTAATCTTATGCCTCTACGCCTCTCATTACTTTCAGTACTTTTCAGTCCGTTCAGTACTTTGATTCTAAATTAGGGAATAGTTTATTCGGTCAAACACCATTTGTTTTGAGTTATCAAGAGATTTTCATTGGTTATACAATATTGTGATTGGCAACTGACAGTTCATACCCCAATGAACACACACAAAAATACACTAAACCCTAAAACAAATTCCGTTTTTTTTTGTAATTTCAAGAACATCTTCTTTCTTTTCCGATAATGTTCATATACATGCAAACTGAGTTCAGATAGGGGCAGATTTAATCACAGACCACATTCGGGCCTATATTGACAATAGTACCAGTACTGACAACAGCATGTTTATATTGTTTGAATATAACCGACTGGAAATACATATTATCCTATCTTAAAATATTGTCTTATCTTAAAATAGATGTAATCTTATCTTAACACCGTTTCTTTTAAAACTGTTTTTATTTGTTAGTGTGTATGTTAAATAAGTTGCAAAATACTGCGTGTATGCCAAGTGACCAAGTGACGAACTGAACGTGTCCGTCAATCATCACTTGATAACTTATGTCGATACGGAACAGAACAGAACAGATATCTTATTTCGACTACCCCAGTGGCCTACTTTGCCACTGACCGTTCCAAGGCGGTAGCCCTATTGTCAACCCTTTTGTGTTTGTGTTGTCTTTTGCATTTAATATTGCCTTTGCCTTCTTGTTTGTCTGTTTGCGTGTTTGTTTCTGTGTTTTGTGGTTGACTGTCCTCCTTGAATGCTACTTTCCCTGTCCGATCTTTTTGTATTTCTTTATACATATAGTATCTCGTCATCGAACTGTAATATATATGTTTTATTCAAAATTCCAATAGGCCTTAAGGCCTGTGAGGATACAAATAGTTAACACAATACAATGACAGGTAATACTAAATGAAACAACATAAACAAATGTACATATGGAGAAGATGGTATAAATATTTTCATATCATTAAATCATCTATTTTATACACACAGTCTTTCACTATGTAATACAAAATATGAGTAAGCCCACGTGAGATTAAAATTCACATTCCATAGACATTGCTTTGTAAATATTTGTATTTTATTTTATTTTACATTTCTATTTTACGTATTAGGAATATTGATTTATATATTTTTCATACACATGACTTTAAAAATATAAAGACATGTATTTAAATGCAAAATGTAACTATCATGTTTTCAGTTTATATATATATATATATATATATATATATTTATATATATCATCTGATAAAGATTTCAAGCACTAAACAAACAATTGATACATAAATCATGACGATTACAACACAATACATGTGGCGTTGCACAATATATCGTCTAGGATATTAATTTAAGTGAATCTATATATCATAGCACAATCAAATATAACCAACAGTTTTTGCATATACAATGCAACTGAGTATATATTGCGTATTGTTTATTATGAAATACAAAGCGAAACCAAACGTTAAGACAATGCATAGATAATGCATATGTGTATATACAATAATTGCATATATGCTATGTCTAAAAAATAAAAAAAATAAAAAATAAAAATAAATAATAATATACAAAGTTTAATTAAACTCATGACAGGCACACACGCATGCACCCCAACACGCACGCACACACTCACACACCTCTCACGCAAGCACGCACGCTCGCACACACGCAAGTACTCTCTATCTCACGCAATTATATAAACGAAGTAATTGTTGAAACAATACCTAATACCTGAGGATAAATTTTATATATATGTACACAACTACGTATATGTGTTACGTACAATAAATGCTTCTTTTACAAACTTAGCTACATCTTGACTCTTTTTATGTTTCTTACTTTGCATCAATTCAATAAATTTAATAACACTAGGGTTTCGATAATAATACGCCTTAATATAAAGTTTGCGAATATGCTCATAGACGGGACAAATTAAAATAAAATGATATTCGTCTTCTATGTCATTAGAATTACAAATATTACAATATCGTTGCCCTCTATCCATTCTATTTTGTGTGTATCTGCCGGTTTCGACTCTGAAGGAATGCGAAAATAATCGCATTCTTGACATTGCCGTTCTTAGTTTAAATGGCAACAGATGAGATTCATATTTAAAGACAGTCTTGGAATGTTTATATAACACTAGAACACGGTTATTTTCAATATCACTATACCACTTCTGTACAAAACAATCAATTACTCTTTGTTTGAATAATACATGAAAATGTTTCAAATTAATATTGTGAGGCTCATTCCATACATAGGTAAATCCAAAATCATTTAAAAGGCTCTTAACATTACTTGCCCAATTTTTACAACCTCTCCCACAATCTCTCAATGATTCTTTATACATAGTAGATATTAATATATTGTTCGTACTTGCAACCTTAGTCCAATACTTAATTATTTTAACATATCGTGATACATGCAAGGAATATCTACCTAACTCCATAGGCTCCTGCATGACTAGGTGACGTTTTAACTTTCAACAAACATTTACAACATTTTAAATAAATTCTTTCAATTTCTTTTGACTTTGTAAACCTCTGCTCCATAAATAAGAATAGCCCCCACAAATGCATCAACAAGTTGACAACATGTTTTAGGTTTGAAAGTATACCTTTTTATATTTGCGATTAGGACATTTAACGCCTTTAAACCTTTCCCTGAAAGTGTTTCCTCATTTAGATTAAAAGTCCCAGTATAGTTAAAAAAAAATCCTAAATAATTAAAATCATTTACCACTTCTAACTTATTTCCATTATACACCCATGTTTCATATTCCCGTAATCGGTCACTTTTTCTAAAGGTTATCACTTTCGTTTTCTCAATATTTACCTCTAACCCCCATTTATCACAATATCCTTTTAAATTATCTAAATAAGCTTGCAATTCATTTGGCGTTTCTCCGAATTGAAACCATATCGTCTGCAAAAAGCAATAATAACGTTTATACTAAGGCCAGATGTATTACTAACCTGTAAAAACAATTCAAGGTCTTCTATAACAGAGAAAACTATAACGGTGAGATTACTTCCCCTTGTCTTAGACCAACTGGACATTCGAAAAATTCGGAGAATGAATTACAGCTTCGCACACAGGATTTAACTTTCAGGTGCATATCTTTTATAACTCTTAATATTTTACCGTTTATACCAAGTTTAAATAATTTAAACCAAAGTGCGTTTCTATATATACTATCATATGCCTTTTTTTAAATCTACAAAGGCACAGTACAGTCGTTTGCCTTCATTTAACAACTTGTTTAACTGCCTGTAATACAAAGATAGCGTCAACTGTTGAACGACCTGCCCTAAATCCAAACTGCGCGACCGACAATATACTTTATGTACACACTATAGATTACACTCATAACGTTACGCTTTGTTTGATGTGGGAAATCATAAAACAAGTGTGTATGGAAGTACAAAAGAACACCAGTAAGAAATATTGAAATTGAAATTGTCATTTATTTAAGAAATGACGAACTAATCAAATAGTAATAGCATTTGTTTTTTAACTAAATGATATATATATGTTTTCACATCAAAGGTGTGGGGACTTAAAACGCCAAAATTGCCAAAAGCAATACCCCACCCGTAACGTATGAGTGTAAATTATAAAAAACAACAACAGAAAAACAGCAATAACGCTGAATTACAAGAGCAACAGTTATAATGTCAAGTTTAAAGTTATAACAACTAGAATAATGAACATGTTCTAAGTACAGAGTGAAATAGATTGAACAGGTATAACCACATACTAATGTGCGCTGTGATGAAGGAGATTGTCATAAAATTAACTATAATATAAGTAAAAAAAGTTGTGTACCAAGCACGATACCATACCAGATGCCCTTAGCACCATGGTACAGAAACTGCCGTAAGTACATTAACATTCACATTAAGGTAAGGTATCGAATCATAAACACTCATTTTATGTAACACGTTCCAACATGACGACATACCAGATGCCCTTAGCACCATGGTACAAAACATGTAGCAAGTAAATACACATAGCATCAGACGCACATACCAGATGCCCTTAGCACCATGGTACAAAACATGTAGCAAGTAAATACACATAGCATCAGACGCACGTATCAGATGCCCTTAGCACCATGGTACATAACATTCAGTATGTAAAATGTAACATGTCATTTCATGACAGCATCATAATTCACCCGGGTAGAGATTAATTTTACATAAAAACATTTATTTACCAATAAATTTATATATTTTCTCTTCACACCACTGTCTTAAACTTTTGTTAAGTATTAAGTATACCTGTAAATACTTTCGATAAACAGCTTACACGTGTTATTCCTTTATACTTATTTACATCATCGGGGTCGTTTTTCTTGAATAAAGGAACAATAATACCATCAGCCCATTGTTTTGGAAAATACCCAGAGTTCAAAATACTATTGAACAGATCTGTTAGATGTGGCGCTATAATATCTATCGTCTCAAGAAAATATTCATTAAGCATACAGTCTCTCGCAAAGGCTTTGTTTCGTTCAAGTAATTTAACTACTGACAATAACTCGGATATAGTTATCTCTCTGTCCAACTCGTCAAAGTTGCAATCTGTCTCGTTAAAATCGTGGTTATTACAAAAAGCTTCAGCTTCTACATTGTGAACTACTATTGTATCGGTTGCTACCTCAGAAAAATACTTAAGAAATGTTTCCAAACTAATACTTTCTGTACTCATTTTCTTTTTTCGACAAAACAGTTTAAAAAATCTTTTGGTTTGGCATTTTTTAGATTTTCAATATCACGCATTTTCTTTAATTCATACATGCGCCGTTTTTTCTTTATTAATTCCTTATATATTTTCTTCTTATCGTGTATTCAATCCGATTTTCACTCGATTTACATGAATTAAATTTATTTAAAGCCACATTATACCGTTTCTTGTTCGTACAAAGGACACATTGAAATAAAATGATATTCATCTTCTAAGTCGGTACTATTACACAACGTACAATATCTTTGATTTCTATCAGTTATATTTTGTGAATATCTGCCAGTTTCAATTCTAAGCCTGTGGGAGGATAATCTTATCCTCGACATGGCAGTTCTTATTTTCAATGGCAATATATCTAGATACACTTCATGTGAGAATGAGGTTTTAAAATGTCTATACAAACATAAAACTCGATTATTTTCAACATCAGTGTTCCATTTTTGAACAAAACAATCTATTAGATTTTGTTTAATCAACAAATGAAAAGTTTTCATATCAATACAAGTTGGGTCATTCCAAACATAATTATAGCCACAGTCAATTAGAATGGTTTTAACATTGCTGGCCCAATTCTTCATTCCTCTTTCACAATCTCTCACAGCATCTTTATAAAAAGTTGATATTAAAATGTTTTTTGAATCGAACACCTTACTCCAATACTTTATTATGTTTACATACCTTAAAATATACAATGGTACCGGCATTACTAGTAGACGCTTTAACTCTTAACAAGTATTTACAAAATTTCAACTGTATTCTTTCGATCTCCTTTGACTTTGTAAAACCCCAAATTCTGCTCCATAGCTTAATATAGAACCAACGAACGCATCAAATAATTGGCAAAACGTTTTTGGTTTAAAATTGTATTGTTCTAAATGTGCAATTAATATATTCAAAGCTTTAACTCCTTTACCTGCTAAAGTCTCTTGATTTAAATTGTATGAACCCCTATAATTAAAAACAGTTGCGAGGTAGTTAAAATCGTTAACAACTTCTAAATTATTTCCATTCCATTGTGTCTGAAAAACGTATATGCCCTCGGTTACAATAGTTTTAGAAAATAACGGATCCGCGATCTCACGAATAATTTGAACACATTTATTTATAGATGTCGATACAAGGCGCTTGGAGCAATCGAAATTTGAATAATATAGAAAAAAAACACTATAAATAGTTTTATGATTTATATTAAATCAACATATATTGCTTTGATTATAAACAAAGGACATGTGGATATCCATCTGTGTCAAGATTGCAACATGGACGAAATCCTAAATCTACGGTGTCCTGTTAGGGCCATATTACCATCGCATCTTACCATCGAGCATCGCATCTTACCATCGCATCTTACTATCGACCATCGCATGTTACCATCGACCATCGCATCTTACCATCGACCAGCGCATCTTACGATTGCTCGATGGTAAGATGCGATGGTAAGATGGCCCTAACAGGACACCGTATCAATCAATAACACTACTAAGTTCGGAACCGAAGCATAAAATACAACACAATAATTAGCGTTAGTATCCGCAAATTTGGGTGGATATATGTGGGTATCCACCCATCTGTGGATATATGTGGGTATCCACCCATTTGTGGATATATGTGGGTATCCATCCATCTGTGGATATATGTGGGTATCCACCCATCGGTGGATATATGTGGGTATCCACTCATCGGTGGATATAGGTGGGTATCCACCCATCTGTGGATATATGTGGGTATCCATCCATTTGTAAATATATGTTGGTATCCATCCATCCGTGGATATATGTGGGTATCCACCCATCGGTGGATATATGTGGGTATCCACTCATCGGTGGATATATGTGGGTATCCACCCATCTGTGGATATATGTGGGTATCCACCCATTTGTAAATATATGTTGGTATCCATCCATCTGTGGATATATGTGGGTATCCACCCATCGGTGGATATATGTGGGTATCCACCCATCTGTGGATATATGTGGGTATCCATCCATTTGTGGATATATGTGGGTATCCATCCATCTGTGGATATATGTGGGTATCCACCCATCTGTGGATATGTGGGTATCCACCATCTGTGGATATACGTGGGTATCCACCCATTTGTGGATATATGTGGGTATCTACCCATCTGTGGATATATGTGGGTATCCACCCAGCTGTGGATATATGTGGGTATCCACCCATCTGTGGATATGTGGGTATCCGCCCATTTGTGGATATATATGGGTATCCGCCCATCTGTGGATGTGTGGGTATCCACCATCTGTGGATATACGTGGGTATCCACCCATCTGTGGATATGTGGGTATCCACTCATCTGTGAATATATGTGGGTATCCGCCCATTTGTGGATATATGTGGGTATCCACCCATCGGTGGATATATGTGGGTATCCACCCATCGGTGGATATATGTGGGTATCCATCCATCTGTGGATATGTGGGTATCCACCCATCTGTGGATATATGTGGGTATCCACCCATCTGTGGATATATGTGGGTATCCACCCATCTGTGGATATATGTGGGTATCCACCCATCTGTGGATCGGGGCGTGTGTGTGCATGGATATAAAAATGTTGTGACGTGCCATATATGTGTTACTTTCTTATTATCTGCATGTTACTTTCATTTATACATCATTTTATTTACATATGTACCACGTATGTTGTAAATGACATATGTATCACAAATGTACCATCACATATGTACCACATATTAAATGTATACATATATATTTCATATTAAAATAGTATGCATATAGAATTTATATTAATTTTGTAGAATATTGCAGAAAATGGTTTAACAACTTGTTAACGTTTTAATATTATTTAGTAAAAAATGTATAAAAAATGTTACTTTCATATGGAATACATATGCGGAATACATATGCGGCACATATGTAACATATTAGACTTTATGCGAACAACACCCAACCCAGATTAAAAATAAACTCAAGTCAGCTATAAGTCACATAGTTGCATGTGCAAAGGAAGGATTTTGTTTAACAAAAACAAATATTGCTTTGTATCGTTTACTGTCTCCATGTGCATGGAATTTTTATTGTTTGGATTACAGTCACAAGTTAACAATAAATTTGATTTTTTTTTAAATATTTAAGCTGAGCACAAACTCTAACAATTGGCGTCTCTGAAGTTTTGTTTGTGCAGCATCTGCTGTCTGTCTCCATAGTCATATTGTTATAAAAGCACCTGTCACGATGAATGCATTGGAGACTATAATAAAACATCTGTTTTTACCCTTCTCGCTGAAGATCCCTTAGTATCAAATGAATTTATTTTAGACGTTTCAAACAAGTTGGCTTCCTTCAAAAAAGGAACGAAGAACATATACCAAATCCTTGTTTTGTTATCTTACTACACTTTGTTTTTGCAAATACTTGAGAAAACCCTCATAATGTTGTTCAGTTTCATATGAAATGTGTACGCCCATTAAAGGGACACATGGCAATCTTGATTTTTTTTAAAAAACATTAGAGGTGTCCTTTTAGTTTTTCACATATTATTGCATTTGTTCACTCATTCTTATTACTTATCAGAATAGTAAAAAGCGAATTGTGTTTGCATATTACTAACTGGTGATTATATTGCACCAAGAATATATTTAAACCTATGGTAGAATAAGAAGAAGAAATGAAAAACTCGACATTTTATATCAATATATGCAACCAGGTTTAACGTTAACTGGATTAATAAATCCAGACGCTCATTTTAATGGACACTGTTGTATATATACTGCTACTGCCTCTTTCAGGTATGAAACCACCAATTAGATTCCCCATTGAAAACTATGTTAAAATGTCACATATTAATGATTTCTGCAACTTCAACTCAAGTATGGATAATGCAGCAATGTAATTTTCATATAGAAAACTAATTTTCCACTTGAAAAAATCACCAGAAAAGGCGGGGTCACAAGGCATGTAAGAAAGTTCTTATTCTTTTACTAAACAGGTCAATGGTACAGCTGTTTTCATTGATAGCTGCTCACAAAGTGTAAGCAAAGAGTCGAAATTTCGAAAATGTTCATCAGTGATCCAGTAAAACCTGTTAATACGCTTCTTATACATACTACAACAAAATGCAATAGAAATGGGCAGTTTTCCCATACGTATAATGCCCATTTTCATAAAAAAGGAGGATAGGAACTATATTCGAACTACATTCGACTACACCTCGGAGGTTTACATGCACATGCACAATGAGCAGCCCCGTTTCTGGGAAAGGTTTACGAGCGTGCAATCGCCGATTAACACAGATATTCAGCGACATAATTCCGGAACGTGCAACCTAAATTGTGTCATAACATACATGTACATACACTTGTATTCAGTTGTTCTTTATCACTCTTGCATTCAAATCGCATATGTTTCAACGTTTCAACGTTTCAAGTGTTAACGTTCGGGTGAGCTTACAGTTGTAACAGTATAGTGTAGTTTTATAGTTGTCCATCTTTTCGGCATGTCTTGTTCAGAGCATAACTTGAAACGATTTTTTTTGGCTTTTTCTTTTCTCAATTTCTGCTACTTTCTAGTCTCTGCCGCTGATTGCAATTTATTTTTTGGAATACATACATGTAAAACGACACTTTAATATAACTGCTTTGTGTTATTCAATGATTACATTCATGTATATGTAACGTTTGTACTGTCATAAACCTTATATTGTTTCTGCATATATGTATTAATAAGAAATAAAATATTGAAATATAAAAAAATAACTTGACATACATATGTACTTACACATATGTGTAAACTAGTAGACAAGATATGGAAAATATGCATATATTGGCATCATAGGTACATGTAAGCATTCCTGTAACATTTCGCAGTAATTGTTTGAAAACTGTGAGAGCCAGAGGAGATAGTCACACACACTAAGGACAGACTTACGATATCATTATGCACCCCTTACCTTTCTATTGTGGGTGCATAAAAACACTAACATCAAAACAATGTAAAATACCGTATAACTTATACGAGGCATATTCTTCATGAAAATGTTTAAAACACAAACATGTATATAATATAAATTTAAACATTCTAAAATGTTAAAATTGATTTAGTAACAGTATAGGTTCATAACGTTTTGCAGAAGTCTTAATCATATTTTGTTTATCTTTAGATCTTGTACAGCGACTTCACTTTCAGATATACCGGTATATATGAAGAATATTTATAACATGAAAAAACATATAGATATAGACATAATGTAGGTTGAAACAAATAAATAGTGCCTACCCATGAACTTTTTGTTTTCCTAGGTTCCGTATCTAGGTAATACAAGCTCCGGTAATAAGAACGTCATATAAAATGCCTCAAGTATAGGTAGCATCTCTGTTTACTATATTAATGTGTCTCGATAAATCCTTTCAATAAGTATATAGTATGGATTCAAACCTCCCAACACGAAAATTTCATTTTAATTTCATTCCTTTAGGTGTTGTTTTTTCAGTACAAAAGTGAGGCACTTTATCTTTCATATAACGTATGCACACGTCCGAACGCTCAGTTGGCAGACTTGTGTTTTGAAGCTTTTTGCATGAACTTTCAGAGAAAATCATCAATCATTTCTTCGAAATTGCGGATATAAAGAGCTGTCGGTGGATTTTAACGCACTAATGTAAGGCAATACTAGGACAGTGAGTCACGGGGAGTTTAGATGACGTCATATAAGACATGTCACCGCCAATTGGCTCAAATCTATCTGTACTATGCACAGGGTGACTATACCACATGATCTATGACGTCATTATTGCTAAATTCTTGAAGAAAAAAATTGTAAACATTCGCCCACATTGAAAGCTTCAGAGTGCAATAAGATTTTTATTTCTTAACGATTTTCTACCAAAGAAAGCGCATTCGAACGTAAAAAAATGTACGCTACCCTCGACTGATATTCTTTTTTTGTAAAAGTTGGTACTTTTGGAAAACACTTTGGAAACTTCTGAAAATCCACTAGAAATAATGTGCTGACCCTTGAAGCGTGATTTAATTTCGCACATATTATGAACAAAGTCCAGGCATGTATCCTGTTTTTATCAAGAAAACTTCCCCATTATTATTTCACATCAGGTAGGTGAAAGGGTTTTGGGTTAAAGAACCACTTCGCAAGAATTAATGAATTTTTGCTAATCCGTGAAGCCGATTTTTTAATGCTAAACCGTAAAGACATTTTTGTTGTCAATTATCTACATCTTCATACACATCCTATGCAATGCAGAAAGCTTTTTAAAGAAAGCATATTAATGGACTAGATAACAATTTACGAAATTTACTACATTTTATATCTTCTTTTAGAAAGATGGACAATGTTATTAGATTCATATGCGTCATTCTGAAAGATAAAGTTAAATTTATTTTCCTAAAGTGGACTTGTTCAGCGACTTTTAATATATTCAGACTTATCCATTTTAACCTTAATTAGTGTTTATCGTTGGAAAAGAAAGGGAAAAGTAGCATAAATATCCTGTTTCTTAATTTACATTTAAATATGTCGATCAATCTAAATACGGTATTTTCTGTTTTTCATAATCATTATGATGCGTTATTTGTTTCAAAGGAGTATTTTCTTTGATTATTGTACAATGTATTGCCTGTTTCTAAATTTGAAATTTGATACGAATAAGAATTAACCTGTGACGTTTAATGTTGTCAAACTAATTAGTCTAGATCATCTGCGACGCTTGCTTGTTTTCAAGACAAACGTCTAAAACAGTCCTGCTGAACAAAGTTTGATTTTTGCCGATACACTGGTAACGTTTCTGATTGGCTGAGACACCTGCTATCCAAGATATACAGAAAGGCAAAAAGGCAATACATTTATATATAAAGAGGGAAACTTCATCACTATATCGACGAACTAAATGCGGATGGTCAGAAATACTTTAATAAAATACTAATATTTACGGTCAAATGGTTCCAGTTTCAAATTTGTTTCTGCACATCCGGTCAAGACGTTTGTATTTACAATCAAGCGTCGAAGATAATATAAAAATAAGTAAAGTTTGCAAACACACACACACACACACACCACAAAACACCCTGAAAACCTCTGAATCATTTTAATGAAGAAAACAAGTTAGTTATTTTTGATTTTTAAGAATAAGTGAATTAATTTGAGCGAGCCCACCTACAGTGAGAAGCGAAAATTATTTAAACTTTGGCTTACTTATAATTTGCCCATTTACCTATATAAACGTTTAAAACAAGAGGCCCTCTAATCGCATTATTGGATAATATACACCCAGATACCATTTACATGAATTTATTGTGAAAACTGGCGAGCGATTTTAGACGAGAAGATGTTTTAATATATTTGTAAAGACTTCTTATGGGATGGTGTGTTGTCCGTTGTCCGTCCGTCCGTCCGTTAACTTTTGCTTGTGTACACTCTAGAGGCCACATTTCTGATGCAATCATCATGAAACTTTGTCAGAATGTTTGTCTCAATGAAATCTCGGTCAAGTTTGAAAATGGGTCATGTGGGGTCAAAAACTAGGTCACTAGGTCAAATATCGGAAAAACCTTGTGTACACTCTAGAGGCCATAATTTTGACCCGAGCTTGATGCAACTTTGTCAGAATGTTTGTCTTAATTATATCTTGGTCAAGTTCAAAAATGGGTCACATGGTGTTAAAAACTAGGTCACTAGGTCAAACTTTGGAAAAACCGTGTGTACACTCTAGAGGCCATATTTTTGACCCGATCTTGATGAAACTTTGTCAGAATGTTTGTCTTAATAAAATCTCGGTCAAGTTTAAAAATGGGTCATGTGGGGTCAAAAACTAGGTCACTAGGTCAAATATTTGAAAAAACTTGTGTACACTCTAGAGGTCATATTTGTTACCCAATCTTGATGAAACTTTGTCAAATTGTTTATCTTAATTATATCTTGATCAAGTTCGGAAATGGGTCACATGAAATTAAAAACTAGGTCACTAGGTCAAATATTGGAAAAACCTTGTGTACACTCTAGAGGCCATATTTTTGACCCGAGCTTGATGCAACTTTGTCAGAATGTTTGTATTAATTATATCTTGGTCAAGTTTGAAAATGGGTCACATGGGGTTAAAAACTAGGTCACTAGGTCAAATACTTGAAAAACCTTGTGTACAGTATAGAAGCCGTATTTCTGACCCAATCTTGATGAAACTTTGTCAAAATGTTTGTCTTAATTATATCTTGGTCAAGTTCAAAAATGGGTCACATGGTTTAAAAACTAGGTCACTAGGTCAAAATTTGGAAAAACTGTGTGTACACTCTAGAGGCCATATTTTTGACCCGATCTTGATGCAATTTTGTCAGAATATTTGTCTCAATTATAGCTTGCTAAAATTCGAAAATGGGTCACACAGGGTCGAAAACTAGGTCACTAGGTCAAATACTTGAAAAACCTTGTGTACACTCTAGAGGCCATATTTCTGAACCGATCTTGATGAAACTTGGTCGAAATGTTGTCTTATTTATATTTTGGTCAAGTTCGAAAATGGGTCCCATGGGGTCAAAAACTAGGTCACTAGGTCAAATACTTGAAAAACCTTGTGTACACTCTAGAGGCCATATTTCTGACCCGATCTTGATGAAACTTTGTCGAAATGTTGTCTTAATTATATTTTGGTCAAGTTCGAAAATGGGTCCCATGGGGTCAAAAACTAGGTCAAAATGTCAAGTACTTGGAAAACCTTGTGTACACTCTAGACACCACGTAGTACGACTCGATTCATCAATGGTATAACAGCCAGTAGAGCGTTCACAGGCCCTCTTGGGCCTCTTGTTTAAATAGCCATAATGGAAACGGTTTGAACAATTTTGGTAGAGGGTCACAAAAAACCCATTTAATAACATAATTTTCAAATCTGGCTAGTGGCTTAACACGAGAAAATGTAATAATTATTAAAACGTGATTTCTATTTAGCCATATAGGAAAAATAGCCAAATAGGAAAAATAAGCCCCGTCCCTGGTGGTCATAGTTTTTAGTGAATCAACCCGGTTTGAACATTATTGGTAAATGGTTACCATATCACCTTTTCTATTAAATTACGTCGACATCTGGCAATTGGTTTTAGACGAGACGATTTTTAAAGTTTTGTCTATAATGATATAGCCATATATGGAAAACACGCACCGCCCCTAGCGGCCATGTTTTTTGACAGATCGACTTGAACAATCTTGGTAGAAGAAGTCGGATTAAAGCAAAAAAATGAGCCATGGATGGACTCTGAAATTATTGAAAACATCAAACAACGGGATTCTTACCTTTAGTAGGAAATTATACTGCAAATATAGAAACACAGTTCAGAGAGACATACAATTTGCAAAAGAAACACGATTGAAGAAAATAAAAACAGTTCTCAGAAACTTTGGCAACAGCTTAAAAATCTTGGCTATAAAATTCACAAAAAGGAGTCTAGTATATAGTTCTGATTCTTTAAAGTGATTTTATAAGAATAGAAATGAAGAGACTTTCTTTTTAAGGCATGTTAGTGAAGATTTTGTTTTTAAAGAGCTAATACATCTGAACACAAGTAAAAGTACTGGGCTAGATGAGACTCCAGCCAAATCTTTGAAAGTTGGTGCCGATTAATTAAAAACTATATCTTTTATAAACCAACTTGTCATTTTCTGATACTACTGTTCCTAGTGATATGAAATTAGCAAGGGTAAAACCACTATTTAAGAAAAACGGCAACCTTGATGTTGGAAACTATAGACCGGTCAGCATTTTAAGTATGGTTTCTAAAATTTTAGAAAGATCTGTTTAAAATCAACTAGAAAAAAACCTTTGTACTACCTCTTGGGACTCTGTGATTGTACCTACTGAAACCCCAACTAAGGGAGGTGGGTGCATGAGCTTTCGTCACTCGGGTTTTCTGGTCGTACCCTAGATTGGTTTTCTCTTTAGCTGCAACTACTATTGGTTGTTGAGTACGATTCTGGATACATCCTGAGATGTTTTATTATTTTGTATGTGTTTAGTTAGTTTCTCAGGATGTGGACTTTATTGTTAGAGAATTCCTTTTGATGGAATGTAGTTTTGTTTACACTGTCTTGTCTATTTGGGCGCTGAAGACAGGATAATAGCGAGGGTTGTGCGCATATAAAATCGATTCAAGCTAACCAGTGGGCCTTATTGCCTACTGACCGTTCCAAGTCGGTAACCCTGTCTTCACCTCCCTTTCTGTTGTTTTCTGTCTCTTACATTGTATTTTCAAGTCCTTGTTTGCAGTACAGTGCGGACCTACGATGCCTTTGCGCTCGGACCCAGTGGTTTCTATAGGACCCTATATCTCATTGTCAGTAAAAACATCTTATAAGAACATCAGTCTTGAATAGTATAGCAACTGGGGGTAACCAGTGCAGTTTTTTTAGGGGAGTTTGTTGCAGTGAGTCAGTAAATTTGTCGGCCGGCAAGCCAACCAACAAATTTAAAACTCACTGCAACTCCCCTAAAAAACCCCCACTGGTACCCCCAGTTTCTATACTACTTATAAATAATTGATAATATAACTTACTACTTTTTTTAATCAACCCCAAATAAAACAACTGCAGATCGGGTAATCAATATCTTTCAAACTCAACACCGCAGATGATTTTAGTCTCAGCTGTTAAACAAAGCTGAAAAAAACAGGCCCTAGTTTGTATACTACCCACAAATAATTGATAATATAACTTGCTACTTTTTTGGAAGGGTGCAACTATTTTTTTTCTTCCGATTTTGGGTGAATCTACTTTTGGCGAACTTTACAAATCACACAACCCAAAACGACATCAGGTCTAGTCTTGGCTGTTAAACAAAATCAGAAGGAACAGGGCAATCATCCTCGTCATCACTATACATATCACGCTCTATCATGGAATATTTTATTTTTCTGCATTTGCGTATTTTGCGTTTCAAGTTGAAAAGCTATTTTTGGTATGATCAAGTTTTTCTAGATAATAATCCATTTCCGATAGTAATCGCCCTCTTTTGTTAATTTGACTTTTCCTTGTATCTAGAAAATCAACACGAACCACATCATATTCCACCCAGCCCTGTTTGCATGCCAACAATACTCTTTTATATTCACCTTTCAACTCCTCAAGTTTTTTACATATCTCTTCCACAAATCTTTGTTCCATATATAAAGTAATATATTATATTTGATTTTTTGATTATTATTTATAAGCTAGTGTATCCCGACCATTGTCTAATATGTATCTTTTGTCATCATATGCAGAAAAACTATTTTTTATTAATTTTATAGCTGCCTAGCTTGTGTTTGTTAGATGTGATAACTTTCATTTTATGATGAGCTTCTGTCGCTTTGAATAAAATATTTGTGTAGTTAGCATGCGTTGTCTGTTTTTTGACAACACATTTTTTAACACCTTTGCATTTCTTTGTTTCAGTATTATCAGCCAAAATGTATGAGTATGACTTACGCCTCAATCCAATACGATCACCGCACCACAGGCTTCGTCTTTCATCTTACCAATAACCTTTTCGTTATCGCTGAAGTAAAACTCACTTTTTGGATCATAATCGCTGTTATCAAAAGTTCTTTGTCTTTGTAAAGATCATCATACACATCTTCTGTCCTAATTTCATAACATAGAGAATCAGTGTCAGTAACAAAAACTTGACTTTTTCATTGTATTTGTTTTTAGCATAATCGTAGTGGAAACCATACATTAAGTATTTCGACAAGTCCAAAATACACATACCAACATAACAAGGGCGATTTAAGACAAGTCTTTCTTTTACCCTATTGATTGCACTCAAGTTTTACAACTGTGCCACTTGTGCAGTGTGGCGGTGGTAAAGCATCTCCCCGTGCATGTGATCAATGTTGTTATTTTCACCCATCCTATAGAGATGGCGACGTTCGACGTTGTTTTAGCGTGGTTTTGCGCTGTACTTTTAACAGTTTGTCCTTTTTTGCAGTACAGTGCGGACGTACGATGCCACCTACGTGCGGACGCTGTGGTTTCTATAGGACCCTATATATCATTTTGCATTTACAACTGTGTCACTTGTGCAGTGTGGCGGTGGTAAAGCATCTCCCCGTGCATGTGATCAATGTTGTTATTTTCACCCATCCTATAGAGATGGCGACGTTCGATGTTGTTTTAGCGTGGTTTTGCGCTGTATTTTTAACAGTTTGTCCTTGTTCGCAGTACAGTGCGGACCTACGATGCCACCTACGTTCGGACGCTATGGTTTCTATCGACCCTATATATCATTTTTTTAAATAAACATCTTACAAGAAATAAACGATGGTCTTGCAGCATATTTATAAAGGACTTCCTCGTCATGCGTTAGCTTAACATTAACTCTCTCTCAAGTTTTCCATCGTCTTACCAAAAACTGAATTATTCATAAGCTTGAAGAAATCTTTTTCAAAAGCATTTTACCAGCTGTCCTTTTTGTAGTATTAAAGTCGATATACACTTTCAACCATTGCGACTCATCAAACTGGAGTATCCTATGTATCTTTTTCACTTTCAATCCCAAACTTTCATACAACTTTAAATTTCTGTATTGCGTAACATATTTTTCCTTGTAGTTTCCTGTAGTAACAAGTTTACTTATTTTACTTGTTCCCAAATCAAACTGCTAACTCCATGTCCACCGCCATATGCATGCCATCTTCGGGATGGTTAAAATGTTGTGCTGTTGATTTTATGAATATTGAGTTCTGCTCAACCCGGGGCTAGAGGGCGTGAGCGGTAGCTAGCATATTGCACTACCACTCATGAACAGTCTCAATCAAACCGAGACTGCAATATTTCGTATGTGTCGTGCTCGGCCGTTTCCAAAGGTCCATTATCATACTCTTTTTTTTACTCTTCAGGTTCTTGCAGTATTCCGACAACCACTCATCTTTTATATTTAGACTTTCCGGAGCGAGAGGATAATCATTATGCGGGTCATGCAACTCTTCTGGATATTCAAGATCACACTTAACAATATAGGTTGATTTCCCCTCTTCAAATTTATCGACCCATTTAAAATTATCAGTTGGTAGCGGCTGGCACATCGCCCACCCGTATAAGTTGTTAGCATCAAGATACATTATATACTTACTCCGTTTACTACGATCATAGTTTTTCATATACTTATTATTAGCTTTCGAATATCTAGTCGCAATATGACTTACACCACCCTTTTCTACAAACAGATATTTATCAATATCAGATAATCAAGTCAAGTTTAATCCCAGTCATTTTGAAACAGGCATCCCAAGATAAATCAGGACTACTGAAGTAATGACAAGGATCTAATTTGTAATGCTTAAAACACATTTTTCTGAAGTTCTCAAAAATATCAGCTGGCAGTAAAACATCGCTTTTCAAATACAGATCATGATATTTCCCCATGTTTTTGATCTTGAACGTCTTCCATATTTTTTTAGCATGCTCATAATCTTCATCTGAGATATTTGCATCATTTAGCTGAGAGTAGAAGCTTTTCTTGTCAGGTAATTGTTTTTCCTTGAAACATTCAAAGCAATCCATATCATCATACGGGTAAACTCCTTTTCTTTTCAACAGTTCTAACTTTTTATCAGAGTATTCTTGAGAGATATATTTAAACAACGGAATGTTTTTCACCAATTTATCGAGTGACTGTGACTTTAACTGGAAACTATCTATAAACACCAAATTTGGCACCAACATGAAAGCCATATACCTTTCCATGTTGTTTGGTATAACATTTGTCGCTTTTTTAAACTTTCCGATGTGCTGCATTATAAAGTGAGCATCATAACCCATCAAATTATGGAATACAACAGGTAGTTTTAGTCAACTTGAAACTGAGATTGCATGCATCATGTGCACTTCCTCTAAACTTTCCATTTATATGGCAATGATCTCTAACTGCTCTATTACACGTCATATATCGTTCATCACAAATATGACATTTCTCGACTGCCCTAAATTCTTTTTCTTCTGCTGCTGTCTTTGTCAAATCTTTCTTAAAATATGCATTTGCAGTTTTTTTTTACAATATTTTTCTTCCTCTATCATTTGTTCTAAAAACTTATAAACAGAATTTGGTCCTCTTTATGTTACAACCGGTTTGGAATATTTGTCATCATAGCAGCAGACAACCTTGTATCCATAACCACAATCAGAATGTTGTTGATATGCATTTGTATACGAGTTTTTTGGATTATTTGTAGCTGATGAGAGTTTTTCTGTTATTGCTTCAAAGTCAGCATATATAACAAATGGAACAATTAATTGCCTGCTGCAGTTTTTAAAGAAAACCTTTCCACTCGCAAAAGGCATTTTTATTGCTTGCTTGCCATTCAGAGAAAGACAATCATGTTTATGTTTTTCTAAGACTTTTTCTAATGTAAAGCATTGCAGGCATGTTTTGCAGAACCATTTTTTTCTTTATGAGATGTCTGATTATTCATCAACTGGTTAAAATCCTTCATCCATACATAATGATTCTTTTCTTCTTCGATAATCAAAAGCATATCGCATTCTTCTTCAGCTCTGTTTTTTGATATGTACAGAGGATACGCCCCACTTTTTTCATATCCAAAAATATGAAAACATATATTGTTTTTTATTTTTTATTTTTGGGATTTGCTTTTATGTTACAGGAAATGTAATTACACTGTAATCAAGATCAACAATGTACTTTTTATACTATGTTATTCTTTCTAAATTTGCTGTTGCTGGAAATTTATATGCTAAATGACACCATCTGAAGCACTCATCATCTTTTTTATTTATTATATTTATTAAACCTTTTCTAGCATTAGAAAGTTGTTTTGGTAACTTCAGATAAGAGCTACCCCTCAAAGGTTTATACTTTACCCTATTTATATAATGCGCATCTACTGATTCACCTAGCCAACTACTTCCTCCCTCCATCCACTCTCCAATTATTTTCATAAATTAAAGAGTTGCTGTATTTAAAGCTCCTTTGATATCGTTTTCACCTAAGATTATTGCTGCCTTTGACAGGAAGTAACCTGTTTTGTATATAGTATAAAAACCTTCTTCTTTGTTTCCTCCCAATCTAGCGAAAGTCATTCTCAAAGGAACACTCAATTTAAAACCACCCGTTCTTTTTAGCTCCATCTAGAGAAATTATGTGACTGTTTCTTGCGTCAGATGAAGCTGAGCGAGGCCAGCTTTCATGTACAATACCCACAGAAAAATCCTTACTATATTGTTCCGGGGATTTTTCAATTTATTTTACACTCATTATATAATAAGTGTATAGAAAATAATTTTTAAGTTATAATTAATTAATTTAACCGGCATTAAAATAGTATCAATTCCCTCCCTTAATAACTCAGCAAAGTAGTAATTAAACAAATTAATATCTGCTGGGCCTCTAGTTGCTAGAGAGATCTTTTTGTTGCAAAAGCTTCTTGCCCTTTTGATCTCAGGTTTTCTTAGTTTCCACGGCAGTTTCATCTTTTGAGCCTCGGTTCAGTCAAATCCTTGAAGTTTATAAAAATTAATAGTTCCCTATCCATTTTTCGCATGCCTTCAAAATCAACTAACAAAGCTTGTTTTGCACATTCCTTTCTAAGACTTTCTATGTCATTTGTGTAAACCATATAATATTATACTATTCTTAATCTTTTAAGTATTAAATAAATCAATAATATTAATATTATATTATAAGATGAACTGTATATATTGTAAGAGAGCATTAGATGTTTTTGACTCTTCTGAATTTTGCATGGATTGTTTTTTATTTTATACAGTCGACAAAAAGACGCACTTTAAGGATTGTGTTGGGTACAAACTTTGCTATAATTGCACGTATGCATGTGCAAATTGTAATAGTACTTGCAGAGTTTTTAACGGAGAACGTATTTGTTTCGATTGTGGGACTCAAAAAGGATATTAATTTGATGCAGATTATCGGGGAGTTCACAAGAAGAGCGTTTATCATAGAAGATATCATTTAGAAAAACTTTTGAGAGGGTACAATTGATCTCCAATAGACAAGCAGAGATGCGAGGATTTGTTTTACAAGACTGTGATTTTTTTAGATAAGATAGGAGGCCGGAAAAGAGTAATTAAATTTAAATACATTTTCGAGAAGATATTCAAGCTATTAGAAATAAAAAAAGAAACAAAGCCAATTAAGACAAAAGCTACTAGAGACAAGTACGACGCCATATGGAAACAAGTTGAAAAAGAACTGGTTTAGTAACCATTCAATTTATACTTCTCAATATACCTTTCTAGAGGTTCAGTAAAACTATCATTTTGCTGCAGATGGAGTATTTTAGAAAAGCATGATGAGATTATCTCCACATGTGGCATATTAGATGTTTGCACATAGAAAGAAGTTGTTTGAAACTCTTATGATATGATTTGTATAAAACCTATTTCTCTGCTATTTTAGTTGTGTTCATTAAAACCGCAGTTATTGGGGGGAATTGCTCCAACGATAGCTATGAAAACAGGAACTGCGGGGATTAATACCAATGCGGCAGTACAACCAATTATCCCACTTGTGATTTGCAACCCTGTATTAATTCTGCCGCATAATTTGTAACTAAGAAGGCTAAAAATATCGGACAGGGAAAGCAGCATTCAAGGACGACAGTCAACCACAAAACACAAAAACAAACATGCAAACAGACAAACGAAAAGGCAAAAGTAATAAAAAATGCAAACGACATCTCAAACACAAAAGGGTTGACAATAGGGCTACCGCCTTGGAACGGTCATATAAGTCTGTATGCTGCCTCTTGTCGAGACAAGTAGCTAATAAATTCCTCCTTGCTTTTAATTTCTTTCATTATAATAGTTAGATTAATTGAAATATTTATAAAACAATTGCTCATGTTCTTCGGTTGATATATTACCATTTTTTAATAACTCGTCGATTATGTTAATACCTTTATTCGTCAACTGTGGACTATTATTCCCTGTTTTGATACTTCCGCATACTAACTCCAGATCATTAACCAAATCATCAGGCTATTGTAATAATCCGCACAACCCCCTAAAATCTTCTTGTACTTCGAAGAACCTTTATGAATTGGCAAACCAGATAATTCTGTCAGTTCATTGAATGCATTTTGAGATAGCTTCGTGTATGCTTTTCCATTGTTGTAACGCTTCGTTATCAAATCAATAAAATCATCATCCACTTTCATATATAGCACAACTGTTTCTCCTTGCCTAGCAATAGGTTTGAGGTGGCCAATAAGATTAGGTATATCAATTTGTAACACACCGTAGCGGCCATCTTTACTAACTTTGTATGAATTTCTTTTTTGTTGTAATCCTTCCCCCGAAAAGACTTCGCTATGCACAAGCATTGCATCAATTCGTTCTTTGTAATGTTTTAAGGCTTCTGACTCTTTTTTGACGTGTTCTCAGATTTATTTAATTGTTTCTCTCTCGGTTGCACTCGTTTCGCTTTTAATTTGTCTAGTGAGAATTGCCTTATTGCGGCCATTGTATTGGATGATATCATTAACTTTCCCAAGTATGTCTCCAAAATTGTTAATTTATCTTCAGCTACCCTGGTCGGCAAGGGTGAATTATGCCTATCTAACACTTCTTTATCGATTCCAGCATCTAGATTACCCGTAACTATTTTACGAGGCTCTTCAGCAAATAATTGAAATATTCCCTGATACATTTCTCTTTATTGTACTTTTTTCCTTAACACATGTGTTTCACATACCGCGTTGAAGGTTTTGTGCTCATCGACATTTTGACCCATTTTATTAGGGGTTTCCTTAACTTTCCTCATTATCTTGTATTAGACACTGACGTGAGCTTTGGACCTCTTTTAACAGTCCGTAAGTTTACTAATATTATTTCTTATGGATCTTGGATACGATTCCATTTCGTATCTCTAACAAATACTTATTGGCCCTTATTTCGCTTTTCACAGAATGGTAGTACTCTCCATAAAAACAATTATGAGTATTTTAGTAAAAACTTTAAAAATAAATCTTTCACCTCTTCGGTTACACTCTGCGTCATCAATACAAATTCCACAAAACAACTCTTCATTTCTTAGAACTAAACTATATGTACGCCTTACATCTTTAAATCTTCATTCGGCAACCTCGTTTCATGTTCCTTCGAATAATATTACTAGGATTTTTAATAATGGCTCAAAAGTTTCCGTAACTCCTCTAGGATCACCTGTTTTGAGGAAATACCATATAAAGTCTCCTTTCAGAAATCATTTAGTTCATTCAAGACGCAGGGTGTTTCCCTCTATTAATAAGTGCAATGCTAAGAGGTGCAGTTGTTGCAATTATTTATCTTGCAAGTCCACCATTAAATCAGCTGTTAATGGTAGATTGTTTAATGTATGTCTAACTTCAAATGTTGATTGACGTACTACTCACGTCATTTATGTTCCGACTTGAAATGCATCACGTTGCGGTATACACTATGTTGGACAAACAGGTCGATCCTTAAAAGTTCGATTTCGTGAACACAAATACAATGCAAGTAATACTAAAAAGTTAACAAATTACTTGTACCAACACTTTCGTCAGTCAGTTTATACTTTTAATTACGTATTATACTGTTCAACCGGTTGAATATATATTTTTTGATAATGATGCTACTAAAAGCTTCAAAATAAAAGCTAGACATATTGCAGAACTTAAGTGGATGAAAAACTTACAGACACCTTATCCACTCGGGCTTAATGACAATATTTATCAAGAAGGAAATATTTCTAAAGATCCTAATATTGACATTTTTTCTATATTTTCTATTCGAAAGCATAAATCTAGGTCTCATGGTCTTAGGCGTAATGGTAACATCAAACGTAAATCGCGTGTAATTATTTCTGTCGCTGATTTACATACTATTTTTAAACAGTCTGGAAAGCACTCTATGCTTTCACGGCTTACCTCTTTGTCCATTTCTTCACTAAAGTTGATCGACGAGAAAGCCGACAAAATTTTCATTCGTACAGATCCCTTGTATAAAGAAATATAAAAATATCGGACAGGGAAAGTAGCATTCAAGGTGGACAGTCAACCACAAAACACAGAAACAAACATGCAAACAGACAAACAATTTTAGGAAAAAGTAACAATAAAAGCAAACGACATCACAAACACAAAAGGGTTGACAATAGGGCTACCGCCTTGGAACGGTCAGTGGCAAAGTAAGTCACTGGGGGTTGAAACCGGTTCTAGGGTGCACCAAACCTCACACTTACCCTACTCCATCCCATTAACACAGGACAGTGTAAATAAAGAAATCCCCGCCATGATCTAATCTCTAACTAACAAGGCAGCATCAATAGGCAATATAAGTAAAACACAAATATGCTCGTGTAAAAATAATACAAAAAAAAACAATAGCCTAGAAAGCCACAATGAAGGTACTCCATGACTTGGCAGAAGCCAGAGCAACAAGAGAATAAACCATTAAGGGCACGACAAGAAAGATCATTGACAAACATCAAACGCCACCGTCCCAATGGGCTTTAGGTAGGCGTCATCATAGGGTCCACAGCCTGTCCGGTCATCGTACAATTAAAGAGGAAAGGATAGTGGCGAACTGTAAAAGGGTCCACCACCAAGCATGCAGTACGTTGCAAAATGATTGGGTCATAACCTCTTTTGATAAACTTTTTAATAAGTTTAACAAAGATAGTATGAAAGTGATCATGACCAAGAATCTTACGAAGTTTATAAATCACATCACCATAGAATTCAGGTTGCGATAGTCCTTGTCGCAGAAGAGTCCTTAAATTACTTTGATATTTGGAAAGAAGAGCAGGGTTACGATAATAAAATTTTGCAAAGGTTTTACGAAGTTTATGGTAACGGTAACCCTGATTGAGTAGCTTTTTAGTTATACAAAGATTACGAATATTAAAGTCCTCAACTCGAGTACAAGCTCTTGAAAAACGAACAAGTTGAGACACATATACCCCATAAGAAGTTGCTCGGGGAACATCCCCATCCAGGTGGGGGTAATTAACAATGTCAAAATTAAAATCATCTCTCTTGTCATAGTTTTTGCTAATTATTTGACCATTTTCAATCGAGAGATCTAAATCAAGAAAAGAAGCCTTATTATCAGATATATTTTCTTTATTAAGCCGGAGTTCTTTAGGATAAATATTATGAACCATAGTTGGAAAGAAAGGGTTGTCAATGTTCAGTATGTCATCCAGATACCAAGAGGTGTCATTAAAAGCTTCAATAATATCTGCCTGGTTATCTGGTGAAAGACTCAACATGAAATCCCTTTCATAGCAAAATAAAAACAAATCTGCGACAAGTGGTGCCCAGTTCGTACCCATAGGGATACCAACAATTTGTCTATAAACGGTGGTACCATACCTGACGAAAATATTATCTAATAGGAAGATGAGTGCTTCACAAACTTCATAGCAAGTCCACATAGTATAATTGTCTAAACTGCCGTTAGTGAAAAACGCTTTAATATAATTACATGCCAAAAATGTAGTATTTTCTCTAGCGAATGTTTTTTGAATAAGAGAAATTAGCTTGTCTTTAATAAGATGATGTGGTAAGGTTGTATATAGTGTAGAAAAGTCATAGGTACTTAATGATGAAACTTGACCTTTATTGAAAATTTTATCAAGAACGTCTCCTGAATTTTTTATAGACCAAAATAAATTAATCCCAGAGTTTTCATAAGTTTTATCACAATATAGTTTAACGTGATCTTTAACGGCAGTAAGACAAGAAGTTAAAAGTTTGGAGATGTTTGTTGTCGTGCAGGCACTAGAATTAGAAATAAAGCGAGCCTTATATGGATTTTTATGTAATTTAGGAATCCAGTACATGGTAGGCAGTGTATTTTGCTTATCGCTTACACCAGCCTTGAAAGTAGTGCACCGAGTGATATGTGCGGAAACAACATCATCCTCAGTTGAATTAACTGGAGTATACGAATTGGTGCTGCCGAGTTCCAGAGATAAAACATTGACGTAATGTAGGCGTCAGACAATAATTACATTATTAGCTGCTTTATCTGCAGGAACTAAAACAAATTTATTATGAAATTCCTGAATTCCCGATTTTAGATTACGAAAGGAAAACCTAGGTCTCGGAGGTAGTAAAGAGGGGTTAGCATTATAAAAGTTAATACGTGTATCTATAATTTTAAGAATATACTTTTTCCAAGTAGAAAGCGAGTTTGGGTCCGCATGTTCTCTACGACACCATTTTATACTAAAATCTTCAATGGAGTGGGCGATCTGGGCACGACAGGCATTAAAATCAATAGTTGAAGGTAATCTATATTTAGGACCTTTCGAAAACAAATGCCGAATACGTTTATCAACAATATCAAAATTACCAGTGATGACATGACCTGCTGGAGCAAAGCAAAATTTTGATGTGTTGCATTCACATTCCTTAAGAGTATTAAGTACTATATTAAGGTCAGAAACTATTTTGTTGTAGTTGAAAATAATATTTCTAATAGGCTTTTTATACTTATAACAAATTACAGGACGTTCGGAATTTTTGAAATATTTTGGGATAGAATCAACTACACGAGTATCCCGAAAAATACTAGGCATGTCAATGAAATCAATACCTTTATTAATATATAGTAGTTTTAGAAAATGCCTGACGTGATCAGACTCCTTGTCAATATGGGGTCGGAGAACATGTTGTGTGTAGCTTTGAACTATGGAAGCAGTGTTATACAAGGGATCTGTACGAATGAAAATTTTGTCGGCTTCCTCGTCGATCAACTTCAGTGAAGAAATAGACAAAGATGTAAGCCGTGAAAGCATAGAGTGCTTTCCAGACTGTTTAAAAATAGTATGTAAATCAGCGACAGAAATAATTACACGCGATTTACGTTTGATGTTACCATTACGCCTAAGACCATGAGACCTAGATTTACGCTTTCGAATAGAAAATATAGAAAAAATGTCAATTTTAGGATCTTTAGAAATATTTCCTTCTTGGTAAATATTGTCATTAAGGCCGAGTGGATAAGGCGTCTGTAAGTTTTTCATCCACTTAAGTTCTGCAATGTGTCTAGCTTTTATTTTGAAGCTTTTAGTAGCATCATTATCAAAAAATAAATATTCAACTGGTTGAACAGTTACGTAATTAAAATTCTGACCTGACTGATGAAAGTGTTGGTACAAGTAATTTTTTAACTTTTTAGGATTACTTGCATTATATTTGTGTTCACGAAATCGAAATTTTAAGGATCGACCTGTTTGTCCAACATATTGTATATCGTAAAGTGGTGCATTTCAAGTCAGAACATAAAAGACGTGAGTAGTACGTCAATCAACATTTGAAGCTAGACATACATTAAACAATCTACCATTAACAGCTGATTTAATGGTGGACTTGCACGATAAAAAATTGCAACAACTGCACCTCTTAGCATTGCACTTATAAATAGAGGGAAACACCCTGCGTCTTGAATGAACTTAATGATTTCTGAAAGGAGACTTTACATGGTATTTCCTCAAAACAGGTGATCCTATAGGAGTTACGGAAACTTTTGAGCCATTATTAAAAATCCTAGTAATATTATTAGAAGGAACGAGGTTGCCGAATGAAGATTTAAAGGTGTAAGGCGTACATATGGTTTAGTTCTAAGAAATGAAGAGTTATTTTGTGGAATTTGTATTGATGACGCAGAGTGTAACCGAAGAGGTGAAAGATTTATTTTTAAAGTTTTAGCTAAAAGACTCATAATTGTTTTATGGAGAGTAATACCATTCTGTGAAAAGCGAAATAAGGGCCAATAAGGATTTATTAGAGATACGAAATAGAATCGTATCAAAGATCCATAAGAAATAATATTAGTAAACTAACGGACTGTTAAAAGAGGTCCAAAACTCACGTCAGTATCTAATGCAAGATAATGAGGAAAGTTAAGGAAAACCCTAATAAAATGGGCCAAAATGTCGATGAGCACAAAACCTTCAACACGGTATATGAAACACACGTGTTTAAGGACAACTGGATTAATGAATGTCATACAATCCCTGTAGGATGTAAAAATAACAATATTGATTGGATGTACGGGGATACTTTTTACGGTCGCCACACGGCACAAACAACACAATTGTGCATATAAAAAAGGCTAAAAATATCGGACAGGGAAAGCAGCATTCAAGGACGACAGTCAACCACAAAACACAAAAACAAACATGCAAACAGACAAACGAAAAGACGAAAGTAATAAAAAATGCAAACGACATCACAAACACAAAAGGGTTGACAAAAGGGCTACCGCCTTGGAACGGTCAGTGGCAAAGTAAGCCACTGGGGGTTTAAACCGGTTCTAGGGTGCACCAAACATCACACTTACCCTACTGTCATCCCATTAAAACAGGACAGTGTAAATAAAGAAATCCCCGCCATGATCTAATCTCTAACCAACAAGGCAGCATCAATAGGCAATATAAGTAAAACACAAATATGCTCGTGTAAATATAATACAAAAAAACAATAGCCTAGAAAGCCACAATGAAGGTACTCAATGACTTTGCAGAGGTAAGTCGCTGGAGACTGCTTTGAGCAAAATGGATGATAAACCTGCCCAGGATGAAAAAAAAAAGCTTTTGATAATGAAATAACTATACTCAAAGGTGCATTAGAACAGGATTATGCAAAATTAAATGAGAAAATGGTTGACAAAAATGAACTCTTGACAGCTTTTGAAGGTGAAATAGTTTTATTGAAACAGTTTAATAAAAAGTCTGATAGTCGTCACACAGCATTCTTGGTACAATTGATGAGTTAAAAGCAAAAATTGACTATGCAAGTCGGATTATAATGTTTGAAGCAACAATAGACGGAATAAGTGTTATACAAGATACCTTTGTTGACTCCCGTGGTGGAATAATGAGAACAAATGTTGTATCGCATCCAACACAAAAAACACTCGAAAGAACTAATCGTAAATATTTTCTGGATGCGTTTACTTTTATAACCAATCCATTTATAAAAAGCAAAGAATATTTTTCCATGGATGCTGTTTTTGCTGGACTATTTGTTGAGAAATCTGGAAGTTATGTATTTGAAATAGACTTTACTTACACAGGAGGGCACGCAATACATTTTCTTCTTAGTAATAATACAGCAGAACAAAACACGTAGTTATATCCAACAATAGAAGAAAACGGCAAACAAACGCTAAAAGAAGCATTCAAATTAAATCTCACAAAAAATAGTGCATTAATTTTCAGTCCAATTATACAAAGTAACACTACTCAATTTTTTAATTTTGAAAAATCGAGTTTAAGCTGTTTTATATAGGTGATTAATTTTATCTACTTATGCTATATGGAACAAAAAATTGTATTATCATCAGAAAGAGCTAAATAATTAATAGCTCAAATACACGAGTAATTTTACAACCGTATTTGATAGATCATTAACGTTAGATAAGAACAAACAGTATGGTATCGGGTATGATAAGATTAATTCTATGACTTTCTCATGGTATAATATTAACGATAACAAAGTGATAAGATATCACAATGGAAAAGATAAAGATCCAAAAGCAATTATTTTTACAAATGGAAATTACAGTTATGGTGATATTGATAATTATATAAAAGAAACATTGACTGTAAACGGTGATTTGACTGATGACTCGCCTGTCCCGATAAGAATTGAATTGGATTTATCAAGTTTCAAATGTTTAGTTAACATTCATAATAACTTGATAATAGTTTGGGAAAATGATACTAGTATGGGAACTTATACTGAAGTTGACAGATTAACTGAAGCTGGTATATTTGACATTTTTTCAAAAGTTGGATCCAAAATATTTAGTGAGTCTGTGTAAACACCAGGCAAGAAAGCATTAGAAACTGCTGGAAAACAAATCATAGAGAGTGGTCCTAAAAACATGGAGATGAAGTAGGTAAAATGGCTGCTGATAAATTAGTTTCAGTTATTAAACCTAAACCAAAAGGTGGGATAATTTTAAAAGAACTTAAAAAGCTGCCACAAAAGATGTTGTGGCTGATAATATAATTGAAGAAGATGTAAATACAAAAATTAACAGATTACTATCCGGAAGAGGAAGTCATGCAATAATCTAATTACTAGTATACATATATGTTTCGAAGTGATAACTATAATACTAGATATGAACATGTACCTATTCAGTTAGATACTCCTATAACACACCCGGAAATAATACCAGACAAATGAAAAGTGGCTACCAATTTACAATAAATGACAGAAGTTCTTACTTTGATTGGTATAACGCTTATTTTGAAATCCGTTTTCGAGTAAACAATCTTGCTGATGGAGCTGCTTTTGCAGCCGCTGATGGAATTGCTCTAATTAACGATGTAGCTTCATTGATTGATCAAATGCAAGTAAAGCAAAATGGAAAAACAGTTTATGACGGAAATAATCTTCATAGATTTGTTAACGTTAAAAGTTTACTTGAAATGTCTGATGATTATGCAAAAACAACCGGAACAAATGAATACTTTTATTTGGATAATACAGCTGTTGCAGAATCTCGAGATGCTCAAGCTGGTTATAATCAGGGTTTTACTATTCGTCATACTTTAATCATAACTAATAAAGTTGACTCTATAATTCCATTAAATAACTATTCCTTCTTTGAAGGTTTGGAAACAAACATGCTGCCTCCAGGTCAAATTCAAATTAGCTTGCAACTGGCGGCTGATGATGTGCTAATTTTCAAAGCTGCTGGTCTTGTTGGTCCCGATAATGATGGTCGGTGGTTATTAATAAATTAGTTTTGTGGATACCTAACATGATATTTAACTCAGATGGTTTGGCTTATGTTATGTCAAATCATATGACATCAGCAAGATGGACTTATCTTCGTGAAATGATACAAGAAATCGGAAGTATCCAAGCAACCGAATATGTATTTAGAATAACATCTGGTGTTAAATATCCAAAACATGTTTTTGTGTATTTGCAAAGGGCAGACAAGAGTTTTTCTCAAACACAAAATCCTCATCTTTTGGATACGTTTAAGGTAAATGATACTAATACTAATTGCTATTTACAATCAGCTAGATTGGAAGTTGGAAACGGTGTATATTATCCAGAAACTGAATACAGCCATGATACTATTATAAGAATATTCAGAGATGTTATTAATTATTCTTACAAACAAAATGATAAAAACACTGGAACTTTACTCAGTGTGGGTAATTTTCAAACGCTTTTTGGAATGTTATATTTCGATTTAAGTTACACAGGTGATGAAGTCAGTGTTGATCCAAAGCAACTAAATTTGAGATATAAACTAAATATACCTCCTGCGGTTAATTATAAAGTTTATGCTCTGGTTCTCTATGAAGAAGATGTAGTCATTGATACTGTCGGAAATGAATTGGTAATAGTTTAATCTAATTTATAATATATATGACTCACTTAAAGTATTTGATAGATTTGACAGATGGCCAGAAACGAAGTCTGGCAAAAGCATATGAAAACAAAAGTGAATTAACGCTCAGGCTGAAGAATAATCAACTAACTGGGGATTTTCCTTCGTGTTGACAGCTACTCAGATTAACAATATTAACAAAGCTAAATCCAGCGGACATGGATTGGATGTGAATATATCAAAATCGCATATGGGATCTCAGTCCAAGAATGGAGACATTTTGGGAGCATTAGCCGGTTTGTTAACTAAACAATATTACCGACAGTTGCAAGACTCGCTCCAAAGACAATAGGACCACTAGCAACAGGAGCTCTGAGTGGCCTGGCAAGCACTGGAATCGGCAAACTATTCAGAAATTGAATGGTAACTATCCCTAGGGTAAAAAACAAGCAATTCTTAAATCAGGTGTCTTAACACCATCGCAAAGACAAAAGATAATAAAGTCAAAAGGTTGCTGCCCTATTAAACTGACAAGACATCAACAGCAAGTTGGGGGATTTCTAGGATTGCTCGCATCACTGGGAATTTCTTTAACTGGATCTCTTATTAGTGGTTTGACAGGAAAAGATTTACAAGCAGGCAAAAAGGGAAAAGGATTTAGAGTTGATCGTGGAAATGGTTTGCAAGTAGACTCGCAAAGTAGAAGTATCCCATTCGTAAATTATTTTTTTTTAAAAAACGAGCCTATTTCTAACATAGACATAATAAAGTGGGTTAGGCGGTTAGACATTAAAAACTTTAGGGGAGTGTTTAGCAAGAACAAATTACCAACAAAACAAAATAAACACGAATGCGGTATTATTAATATTGATGATTATACTGGACCTGGTACACATTGGACTTGCTACTGTAATGAGTATTATTGTGATCCGTATGACTTGAGTCCACTAAAAGAAGTTTTAAATTGCATACCCAACATAAAATACAACACCATTCAGTATCAAGATAAAACGAGTGTCTTGATTGGATAGTTATGTCTGTACTTTGTCAAAAAGTTGCAAGAAGGAAACAGTGTGTAAGATATTCTTCTTTATAAAATATTAAAACCTTACAAACCCGTGGAAAATGAAACATAATACGATCATATTTTGAAAAAGAAAGTTTGGTCTAATCATATTATATATGAGTTTCTGCGTGAAAGAAAAGATAATTACTGAAAAAGTAAATCCTCTGTATATTCTAACAAAAAATGGTAGAAGAATGTTAAAAGCAACATGCGCTTCTTGTGGTATTACAAAAACGCAATTTGTTAAAATTACACAAGGTGGAAACATTGATATCCATAAAGCTTTGCTTCCGTTGCTACCCAAAAAGGGGCTAACACTTCCTGGTTATAAATATTGCGGTCCTGGTAATCCGCTTGACAGTGGAGAACCATCAAATGAATTAGATGCTATTTGCAAAGATCATGATTATTGTTATGAAGAAAGTCCTAGTAATAAATCAATGTGTGATAAAAACATGCTGGCCGGTTTGAAATATAGTCAGTCTAAAACTATTGGAGAAAAGATTGCTTAGAATTTGATAGTCAAGCCCGTAATTAGCGCAAAATATAAACTCGGACTCGGAGAGCCAACAAACAAGAACAAGCCTTGAGATTGACTGATAAGCTAGCCGATGAACTTCACAAACCTATACGAAGAAAGTTCACTCAACACCGCGTGATTGTTAATCAAATAGATAAAATATGGCCGGCTGACTTGGTCAATCGTTTGCAATCGTTTTCGAAATGTAAAAAGGTGTCAAAAACCTGCTCACTGTTATTCATGTATTTAGTAAAGTTACTTGGGTTATGCCTGTTTTGAATAAAACTGGTATAGAAATTACAAAAGCTTTCCAAAAGATTATAACTGCAGAAAGACATTGTAAATTGCTCTGGGTTGATCAGGGTTTGGAGTTTTATTACAAGACGTTTAAGAAATTCCTTGATGATAATAATATTAAAATGTATCACACGTATAATTTCGGAAAAGCTTTAGTAATTGAAAGATTTAACCGGACATTGAAAGTGAGGATGTGGAAATATTTTACAGCAAACAATACAAATACGTATTTAGACGTGCTACAGGCGATGGTTGATAAATACAATAATACAAAACATCGGAGTATTAAATTACACCGATTGAGGCCAGTGATGAGAAAAATAAAGGAATAGTGTATTTCAACTTGTACGGAAAGATGAAAATTAATAAAGCTTTGCTAAAGTTCAAAATAGGAGACAAGGTTAGAATAAGCAAATATAAAAGAACGTTCGAAAAAGGTTATACTCCAAACTGGAACGAAGAAATATTTGTTATTGATAAAATTCAATATACAAATCCTGTGACGTACAAAATAAAAGATTTGAACAACCAAAACATTGATTGGAGTTTCTATAAATTAGAAATGTTAAAAGCTGATCAAGAAATATTCAGAATTGAAAAGGTTATACGACGTGATTACAAAAAGAAACAAGCATTAGTCAAATGGAAGGGTTACAATGAGGATTTTAATAGTTGGGTACCACTTAAGGACACTCAAGATATAAAAGTGCGTTAAAGAGGTTTTGGGTTGTGTGATTTGAAAAGTTCGCCAAAAGTAGATTCACCCAAAATCGGAAAATAAAATAGTTGCACCTTTCCAAAAGAGTAGCAAGTTATATTATCAATTATTTGTGGGTAGTATACAAACTGGGGCCTGTTTTTTCAACTTTGTTTAACAGCTGAGACTAAAATCATCTGCGGTGTTGGGTTTGAAAGATATTGATTACCCGATATGCAGTTGTTTTATTTGGGGTTGATTAAAAAAAGTAGCAAGTTATATTATCAATTATTTATAAGTAGTATAGAAACTGGGGGTACCAGTGGTTATTTTTTGGTGAGTTGCAGTGAGTTTTAAATTTGTTGGTTGGCTTGCCGGCCGACAAATTTACTGACTCACTGCAACAAACTCCCCTAAAATAAACTGCACTGGTAACCCCAGTTTCTATACTACTGTCTTGTTTTAGAAGCGGGTTTTCTACAGATACTTGTCTGATTCATTTAACAGATCCCATTAAGACAAGCAATTCAAAAGGTCTCTACACTGGCATGATAATGCGGGATCTCCAAAAGCCTTCGATACGGTAGATCATAATATCAAACTTATGGGTTTGCAAACACAGATGGTTTTTGTCGTATTTAAGCAAATAGCAAGCAACTTGTTAATGTCAACAATACACAATCCGATTCAGCTGATGTTACATGTGGAGTTCCTCAGGGCAGCATGATAGGTCCCCTTTTGTTTTTATGTGATGTGAACGATATGATTTTAAACATAGACCCAGACTGTAAACTTTTATTATATGCCAGTGACAGCGCTGTTTTATTTTCACATAGTGACCCAACTGTTATATCTGCAAAACTAGGCAAAGTTTTAGAAACGTTTTCTTCCTGGCTAGTTGACAAATTATCATTACACTTAGGAAAAACGGAATGTATGTTATTTGGTACTGCTAAAATACTTAAAAAAGTGAGTACGTTTAATGTCCAGTGTATTGGTCATACCACTGAATCTGCTAAATATGTTACATATCTAGGATTATCAATTGATAGTATGTTATCTGGGGGTTGGGGGTAGTGGGGGTGGGGAGGGTAATTGTAAGTAGTATTGTCTCCAAAGTAAGTGCCCGTCTCAGATTTCTATTTAGACATAATAAATGCATGACAATCAAAACACGGCAGCTTTTATGTTCTGCCTTGATTCAGTGTCATTTCGATTATTCTTGTTCTTCATGGTACTCAGGTCTAAATAAAACCAGAAAAGGCTACAAGTCGCACAGAATAAGTAATTATGTTTATCAATCAGTCTGAACCAGGGTCAAGCATTATAAGTGAGGTATTAACTAAACACAAAATGTTACATTTTGAAAATAGAGTTAAACATCTATGTTTAAACCATGAGAATAAGTTTTTTTATAATAAATGTCCACCACACATGAAGGAGCATTTTATTCCTGTTCAAAATATTCATATTTAAAATACAAGACAAAGTCACCTGAACATTTTGTACCGCAATGCTTAGGGCTGATACGTCTACTTCTTATTACAATGATATACAGGACTGGAATTTTCTACCTGATGAAATTTAGATTTTACATACACCAAGTCATTTTAAATGGCAGAGCTGGCTCTGAGATCGATATTCGTTTTAAACATGCACCAATTCATTTTGAATGCAGAACTGTGTTTGAATGCAAAGCTGGCTCTTAGATCGATATTCGTTTTAAACGTACACCAAGTCATTTGAATGCAGAGCTGGGTTTAAATACAGAGCTGGCACAGAGACCGATATTCGTTTTAAACATACACCAGGTCATTTTGAATGCAGAGTTGGGTTTGAATGCAGAGCTGACTCTGAGATCGATATTCGTTTTAAACATGCACCGAGACATGTTGAATGCAGAGCTGGGAGCTGAGTTTGAATGCAGAGCTGGCTCTGAGATCGATATTCGTTTTAAACATGCACCAAGTCATTTTGAATGCAGAGCTGGGTTTGAATGCAGCGCTGGCTCTGAGATCGATATTCGTTTTAAACATACACCAAGTCATTTTGAATGCAGACCTGAGTTTGAATACAGAGGTAGCTCCGATATCGATATTCGTTTTAAACATGCACCAAGTCATTTTGAATGCAGAGCTGGGTTTGAATGCAGCGCTGGCTCTGAGATCGATATTCGTTTTAAACATACACCAAGTCATTTTGAATGCAGACCTGCGTTTGAATACAGAGGTAGCTCTGATATCGATATTCGTTTTAAGCGTACACCAAGTCATTTTGAATGCAGAGCTAGGTTTGAATACAGAGATGGCTCTGAGATCGATATTCGTTTTAAACATGCACTATGTCATTTTGATAGCAGAGCTGGGTTTGAATACAGAGCTGGCACGGATACCGATATTCGTTTTAAACATGCACCAGATCATTTTAAATGCAGAGTTGGGTTTGGATGCAGAGCTGGCTCTAAGATCGATATTCGTTTTAAACACGCACCAAGTCATTTTGAATGCAGAGTTGGGTTTGAATACAGAGCTGGCTCTGAGATAGATATTTTTTTAAACATACACCAATTCATTTTGAATGCAGATCTGGGTTTCAATACAAAGCTGGCACGGAGACCGATAATCGTTTTAAATATGCATCAAGTCATTTTGAATGCAGAACTGTGTTTGAATGCAAAGCTGGCTCTTAGATCAATATTAGTTTTAAACATACACCAAGTCATTTTGAATGCAGAGTTGGGTTTGAATACAGACCTGGCTCTGAGATCGACATACACCAAGTAATTTTGAATGCAGAGCTAGATTTGAATACAGAGATGGCTCTGAGATCGATATTCGTTTTAAACATGCACCGAGTCATGTTGAATGCAGAGCTAGGAGCTGGGTTTGAATGCAGAGCTGGCTCTGAGATCGATATTCGTTTTAAACATGCACCAAGTCATTTTGAATGCAGAGCTGGGTTTGAATGCAGCGCTGGCTCTGAGATCGATATTCGTTTTAAACATACACCAAGTCATTTTGAATGCAGACCTGAGTTTGAATACAGAGGTAGTTCCGATATCGATATTCGTTTTAAACATGCACCAAGTCATTTTGAATGCAGAGCTGGGTTTGAATGCAGCGCTGGCTCTGAGATCGATATTCGTTTTAAACATACACCAAGTCATTTTGAATGCAGACCTGAGTTTGAATACAGAGGTAGCTCTGATATCGATATTCGTTTTAAGCGTACACCAAGTCATTTTGAATGCAGAGCTAGGTTTGAATACAGAGATGGCTCTGAGATCGATATTCGTTTTAAACATGCACTAAGTCATTTTGATAGCAGAGCTGGGTTTGAATACAGAGCTGGCACGGATACCGATATTCGTTTTAAACATGCACCAGATCATTTTAAATGCAGAGTTGGGTTTGGATGCAGAGCTGGTTTTGAGATCGATATTCGTTTTAAACACGCACCAAGTCATTTTGAATGCAGAGTTGGGTTTGAATACAGAGCTGGCTCTGAGATCGATATTTTTTTAAACATGCACGAAGTCATTTTGAATGCAGATCTGGGTTTCAATACAAAGCTGGCACGGAGACCGATAATCGTTTTAAACATGCACCAAGTCATTTTGAATGCAGAGCTGGGTTTCAATACAAAGACTAGAAAAAGTTCAATATGAGGCTGCTCGCATCGTGACTGGGCTTACGCGATCAGTATCCATGAATAACTTACTAACTGAAATTGGATGGTTATCATTATCAGATGCACGGAAAATGCAAAAACATACTATTGTTTATAAAGTAAATAGTGACATAATGCCATCGTATGTTACCAATATATTTCCTCCGTTTGTTCAAGAAAACAACCCATATAACCTGGGTATCAACTACGAGACCACAGCAAGACAAACGGAAATATTTTCCAAATAATTTATTCCATCCGCTATTGCTATGTGGAACGATCTATCACCCGAAATCAGAAACTCCGAATCGCTTACCATTTTTAAACGAAAACTTCTAAGATCTGTATTCGTTAGTCCTACCTGTTATATGGCTCACAATCACTTGCTGTTCTACATGCACGAATTCGCAATTCATGCAGCAATCTTAATAACGACCTTTATATAAATCACCTAAGACTATCACTAAGTTGCGATTGTGGGTATGAAACAATAGATGCCGAGCATTTCATTTTTAAGTGTAATAGATTTCAAAACCAACGACATGTCCTGTTTCAATCTACTCATCGCTTTCATCCGTTAAACTTGAACACTTTGCTTTTTGGTAGGGGACACATATACGACGCAGAAAACGGATTGATTTTTAATGCCTTTCATACCTACATTAGTGAGACCAAACGTTTCAAACACTAATACATTCTAACAAATCATTTTCAAACGTAAATACTGTTCTGACTCACTGTATTGGCAACTGGTGTACTACCTCATGTTCTTCCTTCATAACTTTCATACAACTTACTCCTTTCCTCATTTTACTCCTATTCTCTTCTATCGTAATTATATTTCACAACAACGGACAAAACCTATATCAGCATATATATATATGTATCCTTAGTTTGTTTACAATTCTTTGTAAAAACACATATGTAACTATTTAGCCATGTACATTTCTGTAACACATTGTATTGGGAAGGGCCGTAACTAATGTTGATATAACTTGTGGCCCGACCCATTTTCTTACTTATAGGGCAATAAAATATGTTTAAATCAATACAAAGCTGGAACGGACACCGATATTCGTTTTAAACATACACCAAGTCATTTTGAATCAGAGTTGGGTTTGAATACAGAGCTGGCTCTGAGATCGATACTCGTTTTGAACGTAAATGCAAAGCTGGGTTTGAATACAGAGTTGGCTCTGAGATCGATATTCGTTTTAAACATGCCAAACAGCATTTTCAATACCGAACTGTGTTTGAATATAGAGCTGGTTCGAAGATCGATATTCGTTTTAAACTTACACCAAGAAATATAAAAAGATCGGACAGGGAAAGTAACATTCAAGGTGGACAGTCAACCACAAAACAAAGAAACAAACACGCAAACAGACAAACAAGAAGGCAAAAGTAATAATAAATGCAAACGACATCACAAACTCAAAAGGGTTGACACTAGGGCTACCGCCTTAGAACGGTCAGTGGCAAAGTAGGCCACTGGGCGGTTTAAACCGGTTCTAGGGTGCACCAAACCTCAAACTCACCTTACTTCATCCCATTAAAACAGGACAGTGTAAATAAAGAAATCCTCGCCATGCATCAATAGGCAATATAAGTAAAAAACAAATATGCTCGTGTAAATATAATACAAAAAAAGCAATAGCTTAGAAAGTCACAATGAAGGTACTCAATGACTTGGCAGAAGCCAGAGCAACAAAAGAATAAACCATTAAGGGCACGACAAGAAAGATCATAGACAAACATCAAACGCCACCGTCCCATTGGGCTGTAGGTAGGCGTCATCATAGGGTCCACAGCCTGCCCGGTCATCGTACAATTAAAGAGGAAAGTATAGTGGCGAACTGTAAAAGGGTCCACCACTAAGCATCGTGTACGTTGCAAAATGAAAGGGGCATAACCTCTTTTGATAATTTTTTTAACAAGTTTAACAACGATAGTATGAAAATGATCATGACCAAGAATCTTACGAAGTTTATAAATCACATCACCATAGAAGTCAGGTTGTGATAGTCATTTAGAATACAAAGCTGGCACGGTGACCAATATTCGTTTTAAACATGCACCAATTCGTTTTGCAGAACTGTGTTTGAATGCAATTGCAAAGCTGGCTCTGAGATCGATATTCGTTTTAAACATACACAAAGTTATTTTGAATGCAGAGCTGGCTTTGAATACAGATCTGGCTCTGTGATCGATACTTGTTTTGAACGTAAACCAAGACATTCTGAATGCAGAGCTGGCTCTGATATCGACATTCGTTTTAAACATACACCAAGTCATTTTGAATGCAGAGCTGGGTTTGAATACAAAGCTGGCACCGAGACCGATATTCGTTTTAAACATGCACCAAGTCATTTTGAATGCAGAGTTGGGTTTAAATGACAGAGCTGGCTCTGAGATCGATATTCGTTTTGAACATGCACCAATTCATTTTGAATGCGGAACTGTGTTTGAATGCAAAGCTGGCTCTAAGATCGATATTCGTTTTAAACATACACCAAGTCATTTTGAATGCAGAGTTGGGTTTGAATACACAGCTGGCTCTGAGATCGATACTCGTTTTGAACGTAAACCAAGACATTCTGAATGCATTATGAATGCAAAGCTAAATACAGAGCTGGCTCTGAGATCGATAATCGTTTTAAACATGCACCAAGTCATTTTGAATGCAGAGTTGCGTTTGAATGCAAAGCTGGCTCCTCTGAGATCGATATTCATTTGAAAATACACTAAGTCATTTGAATGCAAAAATGGATGTGAATACAGAGCTGGTTCTGAGATTTCAGAGTCAGCTCGACAGTGTACGTTTAAAACGAATATCGATTTCAGAGCCAGCTCTGCATTCAAACCCTGCTCTGTATTCAGTATGCCGTCTCATACAGTTTAACGAATATCGAATGCCATCTCACAGCCAACTTCACACACCCGGTACGGCTGTTAAAATTAGCCACGACAACGGATTGGTAATGTTACAAGTTACTAGTCCTTTGGCGTCTTCAAGTTCAATCTGGTCTTAAGCTAGAATATCGCTTAAAAAGCTGTCGCTATGTGAATTTTGGACATTTATGACCGTTTTGAACAAAAGGAGTATGAAATGAGAAATTTAGAAATCGCCGAAAACGATAAATACAAAACATATGACAGTCTCGGTTTGACTGAGACTGTTCATGAACGGTAGCGAAAAAATGCTTGCTGCCGTTCACGTCCTTTAGACCCGGGTTTATTTTACGCATATTCAATCAATGGTGGTTTAAAAACCAATGAATAAATCTTTTACTTTTAATCAGCACATATACACTATTATATGACCTGTACACCTGGACACAGACACCTGGACACAGTTTTGATAAACAGAGATACGGAACTGTTCTCAACTTATATTACATAAATATAATACAATTAAATCAAAGTGGAGTTTTGTGATGTAAGCTGTGCAAACTGTTTGTGATTCACTATGTTTGATGTTTTGATTTTACAAAATGTTTTGATGTTTTGATTTTACAGCTGGAAGCAAGGTAAATCTATGTCACAAATTAAATAATCTGTTTATTACATTTTAAATCAGTCTGTGCATGATTTAACCGAAATTCTTCGCTTTATTGAACGTTATCGGCGGATGACGACGACGTCAGCACCACTTCATGTTGACGTCATAACTTAGCGTCACATTTAGTTATTTTTGTGTTCGGAGTTAGTTAATAATATTTAGCGATTATGAATATTCTTTCTCTGAGAAATCCCAATCTTTCACCGATGCAAATGTAATAATGAAGTCATATTATACTACAGGAGCTACCTATGTAGACTATAATGCATCCATACGTGTGCTGTATATCAATGTTTGTACACTTCATCATCAAATAAAATGTTAAAAACAAAAAAGGATGCTCCTTAGTACTCATGTTCCGCACTGTAAAAGTATATATAAAAATCGAACAGGAAAAGTAGATATAAAAATCGAACAGGAAAAGTAGCATTCAAGGACCACAGTCAACCACAAAAACACAAAGAAACAAAGAACAACTATATATAAATATCAGGGTGACTATAACACATGACCTATGACGTCATTATTGCTACTTCTTGAAGAAACGAATTGTAAACACTCACCCACATTAAAAGCTTCAGAGTGCGATACGATTTCTTATTTCTTAACCATTTCTACCAAAGAAAGCGCATTCGAACGCAAACAATGTACGCTACCCTCGACTGATATTTTTTTTTGTGAAAGTTGGTACTTTTCGAAAACACTTTGGAAAACTTCTGAAAATGCACCAGAAATAATTTGCTAACCCTTGAAGCGTACTTTAATTTTGCGCATATTATGAAAACAATCCGTGCATATACCCTGTTTTTATCACGAAAACTTCCCCATTATTATTTCACATCAGATAGGCGAAAGGGTTTTGGGTTAAAGAACCAGTTCGCCGGAATTAATGTTAATCCGTGAAGTCGAATATTTTATGCTAAATCGTGTTGTCAGCTATCTACATCTTCATTCAAATCCTATACAAAGAATAAAGCATTTTAATGAAAGAATTTTAATGGACTAAATAACCATTTCCGTAATTTACTACTTTTTATATCTTCTTTTAGAAATATGTACAATTTTGTTATATTCATATGCGTCATTCTGAAAGTTAAATCTATTTGACTAAATTGGAATTGTTCAACGACTTTTAATATAGTCAAACGTATACATTTAACCTTAATTAGTGTTTATCATTGGAAAAGAAATGGACAAGTAGCATAAATAGCATGTTTCTTAATTTACATTTAAATGTGTCAATCATTCTAACTATAGTATTTTGTTTTCATAATCATTGTGATGCGTTATTTGTTTCAAAGGAGTATTTTTTTTCATTATTGTACAATGTCATGATTGCCTGTTTCTAAATTTGAAATTTGACACGAATAAGGATTACCTTGATATCATAGGTAAGCATTATGTTTCGAAACAATCACTTGAAAACTGTAGAAGAAGATAGACGCACAAGATCTTATAACGTAAGTTTAACGAAAAAGGGCATTAACTCTGATCATACATGATCGAATTTGGCAGTCGATATGCACATCATAGGCAAGTATCCTGTAAAATTTCGAAACAATCGGTTGAAAATTGTAGGAGATAGATGCACTTGGACTGACAGACGGACATGGCCAATACTATATGCCCCTCACCATTCGGTGGTAGTGCATAACAAGTAATCCCTATCATGTTTAAGCAAAGAGGCTAAGTAGTGTCTATGTAGGTTTTATTGAAAAAAGTTCCTTACAGTGGATGCAAAAAAACAGTGGATACAAATGTACAGTAAGTTATAAAATAATGGACTCATTTATGATTCGAGTTCCATCATTTGAGCAAATAAGCTAAAGATACAACATGTTCCCAAAGTTAAAGTGTTGCCTGTAGGAACTGATATATGCACAGGCGTGTAGATGCAAGACAACTGCTTCCGACAATGAAACGTATTTTAATAATGTTTCTTTTATAAATATGTAATTATTTCAAACAACTGAGTCGATTAAAGCAGCACTGTTCATGCCATCACATATTTCAGACAACTTTAGTGACTTTTAACATTTAGCAGTTAACGGATTCCACTAAACGCTATATGTTAAAATGTATAACAAAAATGTATAACATTTAGCGTTTAGTCATTTTTTACATTTAGCGGAAGTTTTTACATTTAGAGGAAGTTTTTTTACATTTAGCGGAAGTTTTTTAACATTTAGCGGAAGCTTTTACATTTGGCGTAATTTTCACATTTAGCGGTGCTACGTGCTACATATGTATTTAATATTTCATTGCATCCTCTTTTTTGATCCAATCCAAGCAGTTTCAGTGTTTTTTTTCAAAATTCGCATTAAGTCCGGAACATAACAAAATATTATCTACCGTTTCTAGAGTCTTATTCAATGATTTTTCGTCCTCTTTGAGGAAAAGGTATGAATCATCGGCGTATTGATTTATTAAATATTCTGAATCATTGATTGTGATACCTTTCATTACGTGGTCCGAGTATTATATATTATATATAGTATATAACCCCTTCTCCAAGAAGCTAAAACGGGGTTGGCTGGGGTATGAAATAAAACCTTAATTTCGGCTTAAAAAGTTTGCATATTGTCAAATCAAAACATAATTATACTCCTAGTATGTTAAATTAAAAATAATGAAAATGTTAAACAGCTTATCTCATTGTTTCAGTAAAAATGTTTTTAAACGTGTTTTATTGTCGAAACATCCGTTATAAAATCCTGCTAATATAAGCTTTCCCATCGTTTAATGGAATTAAGGTGGGACCACGTAATGCATATCCGGATTATATTTAACGTTGCACTTAGGATTTCTACACAAATTATGAAAAAAATATGGTGATAGAGGGTCTCCCTGTCGTACACCACGTTGTATTGAAAAGTATTCAGAACAGTGACCATTATTTAAACACAGCTTGTGATATTATTATAGAAGTGTGAAACCATTGCAGTATAGAATCACCAAAATTAAAAAACCTAAGCGTTTTTTCTATAAAACACCATTCCAGTGAATCAAACGCCTTTTCAAAGTCTAGTAAAACAAGTAAACCAGGTAAATCTAATTCTTCACATTTTGCTGTAATGTCTAAAATGAGTGTTTGATTCCCTATATATCTGTCTTTCGTAAAACCAGACTGAGTTTCAGAAATGATAACTGGAAGTATCGTTTTCAGACGCCCAGCAATGGCTGCCGAAGCAATTTTAGTGTCAACGTTTAAAGCGAAATAGGTCTCCAATTCTTAAGATAGAGTTTCGATTTTCCTTCTTTTGGCAAACACGTACTTATACCTTGTTTTTGTAATAGATAGTGATTTTGAATCATATCCGAAATTTAATGAATTAACAAGATAATTGCTGATGTCGTTCCAGAAAAAATTGTAAAATCCAACTGAAAAACCATCTGTCAAACTAATTAGTCTAGATATCTGTGACGCTTGCTTGTTTTCAAGACAAACGTCTAGAACAGTCCTCCTGAACAAAGTTTGATTTTTGCCGTTACAGTGGTAACATTTTTGATTGACTGAGACACCTCCTATCCAAGATACACAGAAAGTCAAATAGACAATTAATTTATATATAAACAAATGCGGATGGTCAGAAATACTTTAATAAAATAAATTAACCAAATTATGGTCACGTGGTTCCCGGCCAGTTTCAAATTTGTTTCTACACAACCGGTCAAGACGTTTCTATTTACAATCAAGCGTGAGGGCTGGCGTGGCGCAGTCGGTATCGCGGCGGATTTGTAACCGGAGGCCCCGGGTTCAATCCTCTGTGGTGCCACTGAGTTCCGTCGGTGTGTTCTTGGGCAAGACACTTTCCCCTAGCCTCGTCCGTCGGATGGGGTCGTAAACCGGGCGGTCCCGTGTATCGGTATATCCTCCGAGCACGTTAAAGAACCATAAGAATCTATTCGATAATAAGAGTAGGGCAGGTTCCCGGATTCCTATGTATCCTTCCTCTCTCTCTGGGGCGGCTCTAAATAACCTATACTGTGTTGATGAGCCGTTAAACATCATTCAATTCAATTACAATCAAGCGTGGAAGATGATCAAGACTACAAACTAATACAATAACGCAAATAATGCACGCTACCCTCACCAGATATTCTGATAATGTGAAAATTTGCAACAAAAAAAAACACACAAAAAACAACAAAAACCCCTGAAAATGGACAAGCAATATTTTGAAGAATTTTTATTTTTTTTGTGTTTTTTTAAAAGAGAGAGAATTAATTTGATCGAGCCCACAAACGGTGCGAAACGAAAGTTAATTTTTAAGTTCACTTGCTCCTAAATGTTAAAACTTTGGCTTACCTATAGTTTGCCCTTTTACTTATGTAAACTTTTAAAACAAGAGCCCCAAGAGGACATGTAATCGCACTATTGGATAATAGACACCCAGATACCATTTACATGAATATATTTTGAAAACCGGCCAGCGATTTTAGACGAGAAGATATTTTAATATATTTATAAAAAAAATTTCTAAATAGCCATCAAGGAAACGGTTAGAACACATTTGGTAGAGGGTCACAAAACGCCATTTATATAAAATTATTTTAAAATCTGACTAGTGGCTTTACACGAGAAAATTATTAATTTTTAAAAAGTGTTTTCTATATAGCCATATAGAAAAATAGCCATATAGGAAAAATAAGCCTCGTCCCTGGCGGTCATAGTTTTTAGTGAATCAACCCAGTTTGAACAATATTGGTAAATGGTTATCAAATCACCATTTCTATAAAATTACGTTGACATCTGGCAATTGGTTTTAGACGAGAAGATGTTTAAAGATTTCTGTAATAATATAGCCATAAATGGAAAATACGCACCGCCCTGGCGGCGATTTTTTTTGACGGATCGACTTGAACAATCTTGGTAGAAGGTCGCTTCAGCATTATTATGTTTAGTAAGGGTTATAATAGACTTTTCTGGAATATAAAACTGCAGGACTATATATATCCCACCTTCCTATATTTTCCTTCTTTTGGCATGACAACCCGAGTTCTGGGTTGATTGCCAGATTTTGAATAACATTGAGAGATAACCACCCAGAAATTGTTCCTGTGAAGTCTTATGAAATTTCGCCCAGTGGTTTCAGAAATGTTGTTTAAAAATGTTAACGATGACGACGGATGACAACAGCGACGGACGAAGTCTGACGACGGACAAAATAGCGATTTAAAACACAGGTTTTATAAAGTTTTAGAAAACTGACAACACAAATGACTTCACGGTTAAGCATAAAATAATCGACTTCACGGATTAGCATAATTTAAAAATTCATTAATTCTTGCGAACTGGTTCTTTGACCCAAAACCCTTACGCTTACCTAATGTGAAATAATATTGTGGGAGTTTTCGTGATAAAAACGGGGTATATGCATGGATTTTGTTCATAATATGCGCAAAATTAAAGAACGCTTCAAGGATTAGCAAATTTGTTCTGATGCATTTTCAGAAGTTTTCCAAAGTGTTTTCCAAATGTACAAACTTCCACAAAAATATAATACGAGTCGAGGGTAGCGTACATTTTTTGCGTTCGAATGGGCTTTCTTTGTAGAAAATGGTTAAGAAATAAAAAATCGTATCGCACTCTGAAGCTTTCAATGTGGTTGAATGTTTACAATTCGTTTCTTCAAGAATTAGCAATAATGACGTCATAGGTCATGTGGTATAGTCACCCTGAATATGAATAAAAGGCAAGATAATACATCACAAACACACACGGGTTAAAAATAGGGCTACCGCCTTGGAACGGTCAGTTGCAAAAAATGCCGCTGGGGGTTTAAACCAGGTTCTAGGGTGCATCAAACCTCATACTTACCCTACTGTCATCCCAATAAAACGGGACAGTGTAAATAAAGAAATCCCCGCCATGAACTGTTCTCTAACCAACAAGGCAGCATTAATAGGCAAAATAAGTAAAACACAAATATGCTCGTACATATATATAAATATAAAAAACAATAGCCTAGAAAGCCACAAAGAAGGTATTCAATGGCCTGGCAGAAGCCAGATTAACAAGAGAATAAACCATAGAGGCAAGTCGCCTTACAGACTGAGCAAGTTCTGACTTTCCATATATTAGTACTCTCATTTCATGTAGGATGGTTTAGGTAACATTCTTGTTTTTGAAAGATGGAGGCATTCTTGGAAATGAACTGTATGGTAAATGTATGGATGGTTTCCTGTAGTATGAATATGCATTTTTTTTTATATACTTCCCAGTGAAATAGTGGAATGTATGGTTAGAATAAACCTTATATTCACATTATTTATATTTTCACAGTGAGAATATAAGAACTTATATTCTCACTGCCGGAAAAATGGAACTACTTTTTTTCTACATTTGCTTATAGCAGTCATAATTCGTGTCAAAGTTTAGAACTATATTCTATGCGCACTAAATATATGTAAATCGCCTCACGCGCTGGCATTACTATATTTATCCGCGAATACGTTAAAGGGGAACTGTCGGAACGAAACGTATTTTCTGTTTGAAACAATTTGGTAGTGTTGCATGATAAAACGTATATAATAAATCGAATATTTGTTGGTTTGGAGTGAATATAGGTTTTATTTTCATCGAGAAGTGAGATAACATATTTTCACTAATGCTTTACTATGTATAGTACTTGAAACTGATTGTAATGATTCTCTTCATTTATTCTCTAATACAATTTGAAAATGTTTGTTAAAATTGAAGAACCACTGGAGCATCATCTGCTGCCCTAATTTCTTCAAATAGGTTTTCAACAACTGTGGTTACAGTACTACTTAAAGAAAAACGTTCAATGTATGAAGGTTCAGTAGTTAATACTATATGTCTCAATCCGTTTAAGGTACATATAAGTTGCCAACTGCTTAGTTTCCATCAGGGACTTGCAAGCATCTATCATTATGTATATGACTTCTGATTTCTTCATCACATTGACACAGAAACTGATTTATCTCCTCAAATATAGTGATCGCTTCATCTAAGCTGTGTTCTTTCTTACCTTCATCCAATGTAACACCAAAGGTCGCCATCAGTTTATTTAGATGCTCTAAATACACCAGCAAGCTTTTACTTGGAGATACCAGCTTCACTTGTCCCACAGCTGTATCGCGGACAAATATTGTAGACAATTCACAGCAAACAGATGTTGGTTGTGAACACGGAGCAGATAGTGGACTACCATCCTGACATCCTTCTTGTCAAGTCCCTGTGATTATTACCACTGTCTTGGTTTCAAGGTGTTTTTCCTCACTTTTCTATCCTTAACATCTGTGAATATTAAACGATCCCCACTACCAGACAATCCCAGTGACAGAGATGTATACCATGAACTGTTTTGCATGTAAGATGAATTATTCATTGTTCATTATATCTTCTTCAGTGTATGTACCATCCACATATTTATATCGCTTTATATCACCCACGTCCGTGTCAGACAATGACACATAGACGTTGTGAAATTATATTCAAGAATAACTTAAAATATAATGTATTGAAAAGTTTACTTTAATAGAAATATATAGAGAAAAAGGTAGATGATAGAAAGATTTGGAAAAGAAGAATATAGTAAGAGTATAGTAAGAGGTATGTCTATGGAAAGTGATCGTTAATAATCACCTTCTATCTATATTTCATTCCGCAAATGTCAACAAAGTTCCATTTGGCATTGTGTTGTTCAAGTTTGTTCTCAGAGAACGCAATAGTTTTTTCAATATCTTTCCTATAATGCAAATATGTCATAAAGCATTCAATATCAGGGATGGTTTTATAATACTTGTTTCTGTATAGAAGTAGTTTTAAATAATAATAATAAAGTTCAAAATACAAGCGTTGTTGTTGTTTCTACATATTAAGTCCAATATAGGATGTTCAGAAGTAGAATACCGCTTCATCTGGTATAAGAGGGCGTGAGAGGAGTTGCTTCAACTAAATGATACATTATTAAAATCTCTGGTATATATGACATTCCCAAAAACATTACGTGATTTATGAATTCCACATTTTGTAAGAATCACATCTGCACGAACAATGCGTAACCTGACTACCAGTAACAAAGAAAATTGTTTCAACAAAACAATTATTTTCCAATATAACTCAGTGACAGCATTGTCATGTGCCTTTATTAGCACAGACCAAAAATAGTCTTTGGAATAAGCAAATCTTCAGACCAATCAAACCGTACCGTGTAGTCGTGCATTGGGGTATATATATCTGACTGTATTGGTCGGCACCGCATTGTACTCCTGGTCGGCACTGCATTGTACTCCTGGTCGGCACCGCATTGTACTCCTGGTCGGCACCGCATTGTACTCCTGGTCGGCACCGCATTGTACTCCTGCATTATGCGGTAAGTGATATATTTCATATATTTCATATATTTCATATATTTCATATTCTTGTATAATTTCCCACGTTTACACCTGTGATAAGAATTACTCAAAATAAACGAGCTCAGTTTCATTAAAACATACTTATTGTTCGGGGTGCTGTTTCAGCCAAAGGGTTTTCAGCATTAACATGAGCCATTTTAATAATATGTTCATCTGTAGGAACCTCAAACGTGAAACATGTCACAAATGTAAAAACGGTTACAAATGTAAAAAAAAAAGTCACATATGTAAAAACATACGACAAATGTAACACGTTTGGTGACATATGTAAAAGAAAAGTGACAAAAGTGAGGAGAGAAAAAGTTAACAAATGTAAAAAAAAAAAAAAGTTACATATGTGAAAAAAATAGAACACAAATGTAAAAATACATTTTTAAACGTTCATTTTTTAGCTCTGTTGATCAAAGGTCATGACCATGACGTGATGCGGCGTCCGTCCGTCCGTCCGTCTGCCCGTAAACTTTCGCCGTGGCGACTTCTCCTCAGACACCGCTTGGCTAATTTTGACCAATTATAACATGGATGATAATTAAATGACTTGCTTTTTAGATTTCGATAATATTTCTTTTTAAATGATCGCCAATGCCTAGCCTATCATATCTGTCCAAATAAGTCCCTTGGATAAAACATGATTGTGCCCCGGGGTCCAAAGTTTGTATATTGAGATTTTACATGTTTTTCGTAGACTTATATTTGAAAAAACATTAAAACCCCTTCTTCTCTGAAACCACAAGGTACATAGCTCTCATGTATTACAAGTAGCATCAGTTTATGTCTGCTACTAAGTTTGTCAAATGGTAACCCTTGGGTCCAATTTAGCCCCGCGCCAGGGGTCACGGTTTTACATAGGCTTATATAGGAAACAAATCTTATTCTCTGAAACTACAAGAGCCAGGTTTAATATTTTGCATTTACTATAAGCGTATTTTAAATCTGATGTTCAAGATGTGAAATTTGAGTCAGTGGACCAGAATAGCAACACACCCACGAACGCGAACACTCACGTAAGCGCGCAAACACAAGGGATTTTTAAATAATTACTTTTATTAGTGGAAACAGGGACAAGTGATAATCCCCTGTAAGAACATAGACGCGCTATCCGATGGTTTTGTAATCCAGCTGTCTCTCCGCAACTGGCTCTGTATTCTCCCGTCTGTCGAAATGCGGGTAGAATATTGCGGGTGTGAAGGTGTATACAACAGTATACTGGTCGAAACGAATAATCCCCTGTAAGAACATAGACGCGCTATCCGATGGTTTTGTAATCCAGCTGTCTCTCCGCAACTGGCTCTGTATTCTCCCGTCTGTCGAAATGAACAGTTGAGGTGGTAGAATATTGAAGGTGTGAAGGTGTATACAACAGTATACTGGTCGAAACGAAATGAATGTCGGTCTGAGACGGAGGAAACTAAGCACAAATTCGAATTCGACGGCAAATAATGCTCAAAACAAGAGGTCAATGACTTTGAAACTCTACTGATAGATTTTGATAGCCAGATCAGTCATGGGAACCTGTGAAGTGTTATGGAAATAGGACCACTTTCAGAGAAGAACCGCCCCAATATTTAACCTATATAATAAGATGGCCGTGCCAGTAATTTGGTTAAGGTTCCAATTCAATATCACTTACGGTTTTTGAAAGTGTATTCGCCACAAAATCGCATTTTTAAAATATAGTTTTAGCCTGTGAAGTTTCATGAAAATCGGTCAAGCAGTGTCAGAGGAATAGTCACCACAAACAAAAATTTACGGACGGACGGAGGGAGGGACGACGGACGCCGCACCACGTCATGATCTTTGATCAACAGAACTAATAAATGAACGTTTAAAAATGTATTTTTAAATGTGTGTTGTTTTTTTTAAAATATGTTTCTTTCATTTTTTTACATTTGTAAACTTTTTTTCACTTTTGTCACAAAATATGTCACATGTCACCAAACGTGACACATTTGTCGTATGTTTTTACATATGTGACTCCTTTTTTTACATTTGTAACCATTTTTAAATTTGTGACATTTTTTACGTTTGAGTTCCTACGTACTGCCCACGCATTTACTATGTCTCAAAAGAAAAGTAATAATAATAATAATAATAATAATAATAATAATAAAGACTTTATTTAACGAGAGAACTCATCTGAAACTAGTCAATCTTCCATGAGGCCTCAGCAATGTATATTATACAAGTATTTACAAAGATATATGATAATCAAAATGAATTGTAGTATATTCATGCATACAGTAACATAAATATGTCCAAACTGAGTTGCAAGACTTAGTCATTATTATATGGTTTGGTTAATCCACTGTAAATACAATGTTTTGAAATGATTAACAGATTGGGCATTTAAGTCCAGACTCTATTGTGCCCATCGCGGACTATAAACCTTAGAATTACACACACACACACACACACAGATTGGGCATTTTTTATATGGTGAGGAAGTGAGTTCCACTCTTTACAGACTGAATAGGCAAACGATTTTCTAAAAACTCACTATTCTGTCTGCGGGAATATTGTTGTAGATTTGAGGATGATCTTAAATTGCGCATATGTACATTTGAATTAAGAGTAAACGTATTTTTAAGAAATAGCTATTCTACCTTCTGAAAATACATTTGGGGTCACTGGGGTCAAGGTCACTGTTAATAAAAATAGAAGAAACGGTTTCCGCTCAGTTACTTCAGATAGGAATGAGATATTGAAATACAGCTGCTACAGGTAGCGTTCGGTTCCGATCCAAATTGTTTATTTGTAGCATAGGTATTGTTTATGTTAACAGATAGATATAGATAGCACAATAGTTAAAAAGTTCACAAACCAAAGCCCAAAGCGTACGTTTTTATTAATCACTGGTTTCATATAACACCTGGGTACATCGGCCGATTTAATGCAAGATTGACGGTAATATTATACCCTAATAATTGACACAAAGTCTACATCGTCTTCGTTGACGTTAAAAATAAGCATACTGTGGCTTTAAATACTTTCTAGAACAGGCGACACATGCACCAAAAGGCATCCATCTAGTCTAAGTAGTTGTCGGAATGATTCTGTGTTTTTCATGTTGATCAAGGTTATGTAGGCGTGACATGAAATTCGATGGAATTTTATAAAAATTATGTTTTGGAACAAATCTTATTATATGGTAAAACTCTACTTCTGGTTTTCATTTTCCCCCCAATTAGTCAAAACTATTTCAGAACGAAACTGTGAGTTAAGAAAAAATAGGTTCCTGATAGAAGTTATGATGACATATACATTCAATTGATACTTTACATATACATTCAATTGATACTTTCTTTTGAAAAAAATATTGTCTATTTTAGAATCAATTTATTTTTTCAAGGAGGAACCCACGCATTCACTATGTCTCAGTAGAAATGGGTATTCTACCGTCTGAAAATACACTGATGGTAGTTGTCCCTCTTGCACTATTTTTATACGCATATTATGGTATGGTGTCATCTGTCTATAAACAATTACTCATTCCGGACAATACTTTTGAAACTATAACACCCAAACAGGTACATTGCGCTTGGAGAAAGCAAGAACTTCATTGTTTTTGAGGTCAGATCGAAGGGCAAGGTCACTATGTCTTTATGGAAATATACACTGTGCACCATGATTTCAAAAGCACAACATCCACCATCATGAAAATTCATTTACATTTCCCTAGGTATGAGTGGGAACACTTGTTTTGGGATCTAGGCAGTCAAAGGTCAAGGTCACTATGACCTTGTATCCAAGCGATAACTAAAACCATAACACTCCTGAAACTTTTTAAGTTCATAGCCCTTGGTGAGAAGTGGAACCCTATTGTTTTTGGGGTCAGTAGGTTAAAAGTCGATATGGCCTCATGTGGCTATATTTATTCCACGTGATAACTTTAAAAACACGACACTCATCTTAAAACGTCATAAATACATTGCCCTTGGTCAGAGGAGGATTTTGGGCTAACTAGGTCAAAGGTCAAAGGTCACAATCACCTCATAGCGGTATATATATTCCAAATGATAACTCCAGGAATATAAAACCTACACTCATGAAACTTTATAGGCAAATTGCCTTTGGTAAGGGAAGGAACCATATTGCTTTTGGGGTTTGAAAGTCAAAAGGTCAAGGTCACCATGACCAAACATGCACATAAGCATTCCACATGACAACTCCAAAAGTATACCATCTGGCCTTACCCGTAGTAAATGTCATATGTGTGCATTGTCCGTAGTGGGAGGAGAAAGCATTGGAGCTGACAATTGCCGAATCCTGAAAAACATTATCCTATCTGTAAATTGTAAGTATAATGACATCTTGAAATTTTACAGAAATAATAACCGTGTTAAAATATTAATTTTAGGGTCAGTAGCTCAAAAAGGTTAAGGTCACACTTACCCAATCAACCCAAAAAACGTCTCTTGCGCTGTAATTTATTTACTATTATGCCTTCAATCTTGAAACATACAAATACATGTATTATCCATTTTGCAACAACTATCCTATTGCGATCATGGTAGTAGGTCAAATGTCAAGGTCACTCTGACCTGATCATGAAAACATATTTCTCGGATGTCATTCTTGGAACTATTTGCCCTACAATATTAAAACTTTATAGTGCCCTTTTGATTATCAAACGCCAGCTTCAACTGCTTTAAAATAGTCTACGACCAGGTACGCCGCATTGGTTACAGAGGGCTCAACAACTCCTGAGAATACACTGGAATCCTGACAGTCCCTCTTTTACCAAAGACTTCGAACAGAGTCCCAACACAACCCTACGGCCATCCATTCCATTCAACAGCTTTCCAGATGTTCACATAGTAACAACGTACTCAACAGGAATTTAATTATGTGCGCCTTTTTATAATTTATGCGGGGCGTCCGTGGCAGAGTGGTTGGTTAGTCTCTGACTTGAAATCACTTGCTGTAGGTTCGATCCCTCCGGGGCCTAGGAATCTCTGTTTGAGGAAGCTATCCAGCTGGCTTGCGGAACGTCGGTGGTTCTACCCAGGTGCCCGCCCGTTCATGAAAAATTGCAGTGGTGTTGAAGATGGGGTTGGGGATGGGGGTGGTTCTGGGACGCAACATAGTTATAGGTGTAGAATTGATAAACAAAAATAACACAGAAATATTTATAAAAAATCGGGTTTGGGGTGGGGTGGGGTATGTGGTAAAGATCGGATGGAAAATGGATAAAAGGGCGGAGGTTGTGGGGGGGGGGGGGGGAATGGAGCGGGGGGGGGGGGAGGGGGCACATGAGAAAGCTATATTTGTAAGAATTGATAAGAACACATAAATATGTCCTAAATTATTAATTATGTCCATTGAATATAAAACTAAATCACATGGTTTTAGTCTTATGTGTATTTTTGCCTATGCTTTTTCCAGTTGGCCTCCAGTCACTTTAATATATTAAAATAGCATGTATATAGATAGAGCCTCATTTATTAATTTAATCCAAATTGAATAGGCGCTGTCCCCTGTCAGTGTGATAGTAAGGATCAATTACCATTCATGGAAATATTTGCAGTGTCCAGCAACAGATGTGCATTAGCACTTGACCAATATCATATTCGTGCTTTAAAGTTTGTTTGCTAATAAACGTAATCTTACATTATTGTGTCGTGTTCATTGTCAGCTGATAATCTAAGTCTATGTAAAACATGTGACCTCGTGGGGGTGGGGGGTTGGGGGACGGCGTGAAGGCGTGGCCAAATGTGACCGCAGGATCACCATTTGAACAGGATTGGTTAGAGGATCATACGCTTATAGTAAATGCAAAATAGTAAACCTCTGGCTCTTATAGTTCCAGAGAAGAAGATTTTTTTCCTATATAAGCCTATGTAAAACTGTGACCCCTGGGGCGGCGCCAAATTCGACCCCAGGGTTACCATTTGACAAACTTAGTAGAAGACACATGTAATACATGAGAACTCTGTACATTGCGGTTTCAGAGAAGAAGGGTTTTTAATGTTTTTTTCCTATATAAATCTATGAAAAACATGTAAAATATAAACATACAAACTTTGGACCCCGGGGCGCAATCATGTTTTATCCAAGGAACTTATTTGAACAGATATGATAGGCTAGGCATTGGCGATCATTTAAAAAGAAATATTATCGAAATCTGTCCAGTGGTTCTTTAGAAGATGAGTGTTTAAGGTTTTGACACTATATGGTAATGACGGCCACCTTAGACCTTATGCTAGCAAATCTAAAAAGCAAGTCATTTAATTATCATCCATGTGATATTTGGTCAAAATTAGCCAATCATGTTTTATCCTAGGGACTTAATTTAAACAAGGCTAGGCGTTGACGATTATTTTTAAAAAAAAATTTCGAAATCTGTTTAGTGATTCTTTAGAAGAAGATTGTTAAGGAATTGACAATATATGGTAATGGCGGCCATCTTGGATGTCGCGCTGACTAATGCTAAAAAGTAATTCATTTAATTATCATCCATGTTGTGTTTGGTCAAGCGGTGTCTGAGGAGAAGTCGCCACGAACAAAAGTTTACGGGCGGACAGACGGACGGACGGACGGACGCCGCACCACGTCAAGGTCATGACCTTTGATCAACAGAGCTAAACAAATGAACGTTTAAAAATGTATTTTTACATTTGTGTTCTTTTTTTTTTTACATATGTAACTTTTTTTTTTCTAAACATTTGTGTTCTTTTTTTTTCTCACTTTTGTCACTTTATTTTTTTTTTACATATGTCAGCAAACGTGTTACATTTGTCGTATGTTTTTACATATGTGACTCTTTTTTTTTTACATTTGTAACCGTTTTTACATTTGTGACATGTTTCACGTTTGAGGTTCCTACAACATCAATTATATTTCATTAGAACTGGAATTTTTAGTCGTAAATAAAAACCTCAGTTTTGAAAATCGGTTGAGAAATAAATACCTTACAGCCAAAATACTTTTTAGGTATGTTTTTTTCCCCATGTAAATTCCTTGTTACTGAGACAGTAGAACATTAAGAACTGTCAAATAACAGTTAGCCTTCATATTTTGCTATAAAACTTTCGGTCTTTAATATGCATTTATCCAACATACTAAACCCATTTTTGAAAATTTTATTAAAAATTCTAAATTTTTTGTTTAAAAGCAATGCTCTAACAATAGCAACTTTAGCCCCTGAAATTTGTATTTCTCAACAGGTGTTTACATGTCATGTATTTTTATTTACCACTAAAACTGTCTGTTTCACTAATATTCTTCTTGGTTAGGTAATAGTTGAATTTTATCTTAAAAGTCAAGAAAAACTTTCAGCTGAAACAAGCGCCCGAACAATAGGGCAAGTAACGGGCGGAAATACACACGCTATGTTATAAACGTCTCGATAGGGTGTGTGGAGCTGGCTGTGAGATCGAAGACCGCAGGTCGATTTTTAATATCGAGCTGGATTTCCAATGTCGAGCTAGCTCTGAGATCGATATATGGTTAAACGCACACCTAGACATTTTGAATACAGAGTTGGGATTGAATGCAGAGTTGGCTCTGAGATCGATATTCGGTTAAACTTGTATTAGAAGTCATTTCCAATACAGAGCTGGTTTTGAACGCAGAGCTGGCTCTGAGATCGATATTCGTTTTAAACATACACCTAGTCATTTTGAATGCAGAGCTGGGTTTGAATACAGAGCCGGCTCTGAGATCGATATTCGTTTTGAACTTAAACAAAGGCATTTTGAATGCAGAGCTGCAGCGGTTTGAATACAGAGCTGGCTCTGAGATCGATATTCGTTTTAAACATGCACCAAGTCATTTTGAATGCAGAGTCGGGTTTGAAAGCAGAGCTGGCTCTGAGATCGATATTCGTTTTGAACTTAAACAAAGGCATTTTGAATGCAGAGCTGCAGCGGTTGAATACAGTGCTGGCTCTGAGATCGATATTCGTTTTAAACATGCACCAAGTCATTTTGAATGCAGAGCTAGGTTTGAATGCAGAGCTGGCTCTGAGATCGATATTCGTTTTAAACATACACCGTCATTTTGAATGCAGAGCTGTGTTTGAGCGCACAATTGGCTCTGAGATCGATATTCGTTTTAAACATACACCAATCATTTTGAATGCAGACCTGAGTTTGAATTACAGAGCAGGCTCTGAGATCGATATTCGTTTTAAGCGTACATCAAGTCATTTTGAATGCAGAGCTAGGTTTGAATATAGAGATGGCTCTGAGATAGATTTTTTTTTAAACATGCACCAAGTCATTTTGAATGCAGGGCTGGGTTTGAATACAGAGCTGGCACGGAAACCGATATTCGTTTTCAACATGCACCAGGTCATTTTGAATTCATAGTTGGGTTTGAATGCAGAGCTGGCTCTGAAATCGATATTCGTTTTAAACATGCACCAAGTCATTTTGAATGCAGAGCTGTATTTGAGCGCAGAGCTGGTTCTGAGATCGATATTCGTTTTAAACACACACCAATCATTTTGAATACAGACCTGCGTTTAAATACAGAGCTGACTCTGAGATCGATATTCGTTTTAAGCGTACACGAAGTCATTTTGAATGCAGAGCTACGTTTGAATACAGAGATGGCTCTGCGATCGATTTTTTTTTAAACATGCACCAAAGAAATATAAAAAGATCGGACAGGGAAAGTAGCATTGAAGGATGACAGTCAACCACAAAACACAGAAACAAACACGCAAACAGACAAACAAGAAGGCAAAAGTAATAATAAATGCAAAGGACATCACAAACACAAAAGGGTTGACAATAGGGCTACCGCCTAGGAACGGTCAGTCGCAAAGATGGCCAGTGGGGGTTTAAACCGGTTCTAGGGTGCATCAAACCTCACACTTACCCTACTGTCATCCCATTAAAACATGACAGTGTAAATAAAGAATTCCCCGCCATGATCTAATCTCTAACCAACAAGGCAGCATCAATAGGCAATATAAGTAAAACAAAAATATTCTCGTGTAAATATATTACAAAAAAACAATAGCCTAGAAAGCCACAATGAAGGTACTCAATGACTTGGCAGAAGCCAGAGCAACAAAGGAATAAACCGTTAAGGGCACGACAAGAAAGATCATAGACAAACATCAAACGCCACCGTCCCAATGGGCTTTAGGTAGGCGTCATCATAGGGTGCACAGCCTGTCCGGTCATCGTACAATTAAAGAGGAAAGCATAGTGGCGAGTTGTAAAAGGGTCCACCACCAAGCATGCAGTACGTTGCAAAATGATAGGGTCATAACCTCTTTTGATAAACTTTTTAACAACTTTAACAAAGATAGTATGAAAGTGATCGTGACCAAGAATCTTACGAAGTTTATAAATCACATCACCATAGAAGTCAGATTGTGATAGTCCTTGTCGCAGAAGAGTCCTTATATTACTTTTATATTTGGAAAGAAAATCAGGGTTACGATAATACAATTTTGCGAAGGTTTTAAGAAGTTTATGGTAACGGTAACCCTGATTGAGTAGCTTTTTAGCTATTCAAAGATTACGAATATTGAAGTCCTCAACTCGAGTACAAGTCATTTTGAATGCAGGGCTGGGTTTGAATACAGAGCTGGCACGAAGACCGATATTCGTTTTAAACATGCACCAGGTCATTTCGAATTCATAGTTGGGTTTGAATGCAGAGCTGGCTCTGATATAGATATTCGTTTTAAATATGCACCAAGTCATTTTGAATGCAGAGCTGGGTTTGAATGCAGAGCTGGCTCTGAGATTTAAACATGCACCAAGTCATTTTGAATGCAGACTTGAGTTTGAATACAGAGCTGGCTCTGAGATCGATACTCGTTTGGAACGTAAACCAAGACATTCTGAATGCAAAGCTGGGTTTGAATACAGAAATGGCTCTGAGGTCGATATTCGTTTCAAACATGCAACACAGCATTTTCAATACAAAGCTGTGTTTGAATAAAGAGCTGGCTCTGAGATCGATATTCGTTTTAAACGTACACCAAGTCATGTTGAATGGCACAGCTGGCTCTGAGATCGATATTCGTTTTAAACATGCACCAATTCATTTTAAACGCAGAGCTGGGTTTGAATACAGAGCTGGCTCTGAGATCTATATTTATTTTAAACATGCACTAATTCATTTTGAACGCAGAGCTGGGTTTGAATACAAAGCTGGCACGGAGACCGATATTCGTTTTAAACATGCACCAAGTCATTTTGAATGCAGAGCTGGATTTAAATGACAGAGCTGGCTCTGAGATCGATATTCGTTTTAAACATGCACCAATTCATTTTGAATGCAGAGCTGTGTTTGAATGCAGAGCTGGCTCTGAGATCGATATTCGTTTTAAACATACACCAATTCATTTTGAATGCAGAGTAGAGTTTGAATACAGAGCTGGCTCTGAGATCGATATTCGCTTTAAACATGCACCAAGTCATTTTGAATGCAGAGCTTGGTTTGAATACAAAGCTGGCACGGAGACCGATATTCGTTTTAAATATGCACCAAATCATTTTGAATGCAGAGCTGGGTTTAAATGACAGAGCTGGCTCTGAGATCGATATTCATTTTAAACATGCACCAATTCATTTTGAATGCAGAACTGTGTTTGAATGCAAGCTGGCTCTGAGATCGATATTCGTTTTAAACATACACCAAGTCATTTTGAATGGAGAGTTGTGTTTGAATACAGAGCTGGCTCTGAGATCGATACTTGTTTTGAACGTAAACCAAGACATTCTAAATGCAGAGCTGGCTTTGAATACAGAGCTGGCTCTGAGATTGATAATCGTTTTAAACTTGCACCACGTCATTTAAATGCAGAATTGGGTTTGAATGCAGAGCTGGCTCCTCTGAGATCGATATTCCTTTGAAACATGCACCAAATCATTTGAATGCAAAGCAGGGTTTGAATACAGAGTTGGTTCTGAGATCTCAGAGCCAGCTCGACATTCAAATCCAGATCTGCATTCGAAATGGTTTGGTGTACACTTAAAACGAATATCGATCTCAGAGCCAGCTCGAAATTCAAACCCAGTTCTGTATTGGAAATGGCTTGGTTTACATTTAAACAATTTCCGATCTCAGAGCCAGCTTTATATTCAAACCCAGCTCTGTATTCAAAATGCCTTGCTGTATGTTAAAAACGAATATCGATCTCAGAGCCAGCTCGACATTCAAACCCAGCTCTGCATTCAAAATGACTTGGTGTACGTTTTAAACGATTATCGATCTCAGAGCCAGCTCAAAATTCTGTACCCAGCTCTGTTCAAAATGCCATGGTTTACGTTTTAAACCAATGTCAATCGCAGAGCCATCTATGTATTCAAACCCAGCTCTGCATTCAAAATGTCTGGTTGTATGTTTAAAACGAATATCGATCTCAGAGCCAGCTCTGTATTCAAACCCAGTTCTGTATTTAAAATTACTTCTAATACAAGTTTAACTGAATATCGATCTCGGAGCTACCTCGACATTGAAAAGCCAGCTCGATATTGAATGTCGATCTATGATCTTCGATCTCACAGCCAACTTCACACACCCGGTGCGGCTGTTAAAATTACCCACGAAAACGTATTGGTAATGTTTCTAGTTACTAGTCCTTTGGCGTCTTCAAGTGCAATCTCGTCTTAAACTAGAATATCGTTTTAAAACCTGTCGCTATGTCAATTTTGGACATTTATGACCGTTTTGAACAAAAAGAGTATGAAATGAGAAATTTAGAAATCACCGAAAACGATAAATACAAAACATATGACAGTCTCGGTTTGATTGAGACTGTTCATGAACGATAGCGAAAAAATGCTTGCTGCCGTTCGCGTCCTTTAGACCCGGGTTTATTTTACGCATATTCAATCAATGGTATTTTAAAAACCCATGAATAAACATTTTACTTTTAATCAGCACATATTATACAATTATGGACTTTTCAGCTGTTATACATGATGTGATATGCACCAAAAAAATCATTATTGACCGAGGCGATAGCCGAGGTCAATAATGATTTTTTGGTACATATCAACATCATGTATAACAGCTGAAAAGTCCATAACTGTTTTATTATATAACCCTCAATTTACAATTATATAAAACAGGTCAATATCAAAAAAACAATTATATAAAACAGGTCAATATCAAAAAAACAGGTCAATATCAAAAAAACAGGTCAATATCGCTAGATATTTTTTCTAAAAAATTACTTTTTAGCCAATGAAAACGCGTCTATTTATAGGTTATATAATAAACATTATTATATGACCTGGACACAGTTTTGATAAACAGAGATACGGAACTGTTCTCAACTTATATATACCTCTTACATAAATCTAATACAATTAAATCAAAGTGGAACTCAGTTCAAACTACGAGTTTTGTGATGTAAGCTGTACAAACTGTTTGTGATACACTATGTTTAATGCTTTGATTTTGTGATGTAAGCTGTACAAACTGTTTGTGATACACAATATTTGATGTTTGATGCTTTGATTTTACAGCTGGAAGGAATGTAAATCTATGCCACAAATTAAAGAAGTCATATTCTACTGTAGGACACACAATTTAAAAACAATTTTTACTGAAAAAATGTGATAACCTGTTTAAAATTACATATTAAATGTTTTAATTTTACAATATGCAAAGTTTCTAAGCCGAAATTAGGGTTTTGTTTCATACCCCCAGCCAACCCCGTTTTCGCTTCTTGGAGAAGGGGTTGGATGGGGTATGAAAGTTAATACTCCGGTCACATAATGTGATATTCAAATAAAATGTTAAAAACAAAAAAGGATGCTCCTTAATACTCATGTTCCGCATTGTAAAAGTAGATATAAAAATCTAACAGGAAAAGTAGATATAAAAATCGAACAGGAAAAGTAGATATAAAAATCGAACAGGAAAAGTAGATATAAAAATCGAACAGGAAAAGCAGATATAAAAATCGAACAGGAAAAGTAGATATAAAAATCGAACAGGAAAAGTAGCATTCAAAAACGACAGTCAACCACAAAGACATAAAGAAGCAAAGAACAACTATATATAAATATGAATAAAAGGCAAGATAATACAAACACACAAGAGTTGATAATAGGGCTACCGCCTTGGAACGGTCAGTGGCAAAAAAGGCCGCTGGGGGTTTAAACCAGGTTATAGGGTGCACCAAACCTCACACTTACAATACTGTCATACCAATAAAACGGGAGAGGGTAAATAAAGAAATCCCCGCCATGAACTATTCTCTAACAAGCAAGGCAACATTAATAGGCAATATAAGTAAAACACAAATATACTCGTATATATATATATATATATATATATATATGGAGAAATATTTGTGAACTACCAAGGACAGACAACCTTCGGACGAACTACGGCAGGGCGCCTAGCTATGACGAGATACACAAAAGCAAGCGTATGAATTCACTCCTTAAAAAAAGGTAGCTGCAACACACATTGATGAACTGTATCTCTACATCATAACACACTCGTCTGGAGGCCCAATTAACATATAGACGCATACATACATACAAGTATAGCTCATATGAGTGGGCCACATTTAAGCGTTCAACCACATACAGCTATATTGAGACAGTGACAATGAAAGGTGCCGGATCTTGGGGATACTGTGAATTCAATACATCAGTTTATAATATATATATATATATATATATATATACAAAAAACAATAGCCTAGAAAGCCACAAAGAAGGTACTCAAGTTCTGACTTTCCCTATACTAGTACTCTCATTTCATGTAGCATGGTTTAGGTAACATTCTTGTTTTTGAAAGATGGAGGCATTCTTGGAAATGAACTGTATGGTAAATGTATGGATGGTTTCTTGTAGTATGACGATGCATTTGTATAGCACTTGAAACTGATTGTAATGATTCTCTTTATTTATTCTCTAATACAATTTGAAATTGAAGAACCACTGGAGCATCATCTGCTGCCCTAATTTCTTCAAATAGGTTTTCAACAACTGTGGTTACAGTACTACTTAAAGAAAAACGGTCAATGTATGAAGGTTCAGTAGTTAATACTCTATGTCTCAATCCGTTTAAGGTACATATAAGTTGCCAACTGCTTAGTTTCCATCAGGGACTTGCAAGCATCTATCATTATGTATATGACTTCTGATTTCTTCATCAAATTGACACAGAAACTGATTGATCTCCTCAAAAATAGTGATCGCTTCATCTAAGCTGTGTACTTTCTTATCGTTTCCCAGTGTAACACCAAAGGCCGTCATCAGTTTATTCAGATGCTCTAAATACACCAGCAAACTTTTACTTGGAGATACCAGCTTCAATGGTCCCACAACTGTATCGCGGACAAATATTGTAGACAATTCACAGCAAACAGATGTTGGTTGTGAACACGGAGCAGATAGTGGACTACCATCCTGACATCCTTCTTGTCAAGTCCCTGTGATTATTTCAACTGTCTTGGTTTCAAATGCATGGGGTAGAATGTCTTATTACTGTCTTCCTGGTGTAGAATGTCTTATTACTGTTTTCCAGGAGTAGAATGCATTAGTACTGTCTTCCTGGGGTAGAATGTTTTATTACTGTCTTCCTGCGGTAGAATGCCTTATTACTGTCTTCCTGGGGTAGAATGTCTTATTATTGTCTTGCTGGGGTTGAATGCCTTATTACTGTGTTCCGGGGTAGAATGAATTATTACTGTCTTCCTGGGGTAGAATGTCTTATTACTGTCTTCCTTGGGTAGAATGCCTTCTTACTGTCTTCCTGGAGTAGAGTGTCTGATTAATGTCATCCTGGAGTAGAATGTCTTATTACTGCCTTCCTGGTGTAGATTGTCTTATTACTGTCATCCTGGGGTATAATGTCTTATTACTGTCTTACTGGGGTAGAATACCTTATTACTTTCTTCCTGGGGTAGAGTGTCTTATTACTGTCTTCCTGGGGTAGAATGTCTTATTACTGTCTTCCTGGAGTAGAATGCATTAGTACTGTCTTCCTGGGGTAGAATTTCTTAATACTGTCTTCCTGCGGTAGAGTGCCTTATTGCTGTCTTCCTGGGGTAGAATATTGCTGGGGTTGAATGCCTTGTAACTGTCTTCCTGTGGTAGAATGAATTATTACTGTCTTCCTTGAGTAGAATGTCTTATTACTGTCTTCCTGGGGTAGAATGTTTTATTACTGTCTTCCTGGGGTAGAAGGTCTTATTACTGTTGTCCTGGAGTAGAATGTATTAGTACGGTCTTCATGGGGTAGAATGTCTTATTACTGTATTCCTGGGGTAGAATGTCTTATTACTGCCTTCATGGGGTAGAGTGTCTTATTACTGTCTTCCTGGGGTAGAATGTCTTATTACTATCTTCCTGGGGTAGAACGAATTATTACTGGCTTCCTGGGGTAGAATGTCTTATTAATGCCTTCATGGGGTAGAGTGTCTTATTACTGTATTCCTGGGGTAGAATGTCTTATTACTGTCTTCCTGGGGTAGAGTGTTTTATTACAGTTTTCCTGGGGTAGAGTGTCTTATTACTGTCTTCCTGGGGTAGAATGTCTTATTACTGTCTTCCTGGGGTAGAATGTTTTATTACTGTCTTCCTGGGGTAGAATGTTTTATTACTGTCTTCCTGGGGTAGAAGGTCTTATTAATGTTGTCCTGGAGTAGAATGTATTAGTACGGTCTTCATGGGGTAGAATGTCTTATTACTGTATTCCTGGGGTAGAATGTCTTATTACTGCCTTCATGGGGTAGAAGGTCTTATTACTGTTGTCCTGGAGAAGAATGAATTAGTACGGTCTTCATGGGGTAGAATGTCTTATTACTGTCTTCCTGGGGTAGAATGTAATATTACTGTCTACCTGGGATAGAGTGTCTTATTACTGTCTTTCTGGGATAGAAAGTCTGATTACTGTCTTCCTGGGGTAGAAGGTCTTATTACTGTTGTCCTGGAGTACAATGCATTAGTACTGTCGTCCTGGGATAGAGTGTTTAATACTGTCTTCCTGCGGTAGAATGCCTTATAGCTGTCTTCCTGGGGTAGAATGTCTTATTACTGTCTTCCTGGGGTAGAGTGTCTTATTACTGTCTTCCTGGGGTATAATGTATTATTACTGTCATCATGGGGTAAAGTGTCTTATTACTGTCTTCCTTGGGTAGAATGTCTTATTACTGTATTCCTGGGTAGAAGGTCTTATTACTGTTGTCCTGGAGTAGAATGTATTAGTACGGTCTTCATGGGGTAGAACGTCTGATTACTGTCTTCCTGGGGTACAATGTCTTATTACTGTTTTCCTGGAGTAGAATGCATAAGTACTGTCTTCCTGGGGTAGAATGTTTTATTACTGTATTCCTGCGGTAGAATGCCTTATTGCTGTCTTCCTGGGGTAGAATGTCTTATTGCTGTCTTCCTGGGGTTGAGTGTCTTATTAACGTCTTCCTGTGGTAGAGTTTCTTATTAATGTCTTCCTGGGGTAGAATGTCTTATTACTGTCTTCCTGGGATTTAGTGTCTTGTTACTGTCTTCCTGGAGTAGGGTGTCTTATTACTGTCTTCCTTAGGTAGTGTGTCTTATTACTGTCTTTCTCGGGTATATTGTCTTATAACTGTCTTTCTCGGGAAGAGTGTCTTATTAATGTCTTCATGGGGTAGAGTGACATATATATGTCTTCCTGGGGTACGGTGTCTTATTAATGTCTTCCTGGGGTAGAGTGTCTTATTAATGTCTTCCATGGGTAGGGTGTCTTAGTACTGTCTTCCTGGGGTAGACTGTTTTATTACTGTCTTCCTGGGGTAGTGTGACTTATTAATGTCTTCCTAGGGTAGAGTGTCTTATTAATGTCTTCCTGCGGTAGAGTGTCTGATTTCTGTTTTCCTCGTGTAGAGTGTCTTATTAATGTCTTCCTGGGGTAGAGTGTTTTATTACTGTCTTCCTGTGGTAGAGTGACTTATTAATGTCTTCCTGGGGTACGGTGTCTTATTAATGTCTTCCTGGGGTAGAGTGTCTTATTAATGTCTTCCTGGGGTAGAATGTCTTATTAATGTCTTCCTTGGGTAGGGTGTGTTAGTACTGCCTTCCTGGGGTAGACAGTTTTATTACTGTCTTCCTGGGGTAGTGTGACTTATTAATGTCTTCCTAGGGTAGAGTGTCTTATTAATGTCTTCCTCGTGTAGAGTGTCTTATTAATGTCTTCCTGGGGTAGAGTGTTTTATTACTGTCTTCCTGTGGTAGAGTGTTTTATTACTGTCTTCCTGTGATAGAGTGACTTATTAATGTCTTCCTGGGGTACGGTGTCTTATTAATGTCTTCCTGGGGTAGAGTGTCTTATTAATGTCTTCCTGGGGTAGAATGTCTTATTAATGTCTTCCTGCGGTAGAGTGTCTGATATCTGTCTTCCTCGTGTAGAGTGTCTTATTAATGTCTTCCTGGGGTAGAGTGTTTTATTACTGTCTTCCTGCGGTAGAATGCCTTATTGCGGTCTTCCTGGTGTAGAATGTCTTATTACTGTCTTCCTGGGGTAGAGTGTCATATTACTGTCTTCCTGGGTAGAATGTCTTATTACTGTCTTCCTGGGGTAGAAGGTCTTATTACTGTTGTCCTGGAGTAGAATATATTAGTACGGTCTTCATGGGGTAGAATGTCTTATTACTGTCTTCCTGGGGTACAATGTCTTATTACTGTTTTCCTGGAGTAGAATGCATTAGTACTGTCTTCCCGGGGTAGAATGTTTTATTACTGTCTTCCTGGGGTAGAATGTATTATTACTGTCTTCCTGGGGTAGAGTGTCTTATTAACGTCTTCCTGGGGTAGAATGTATTATTACTGTCTTCATGGGGTAAAGTGTCTTATTAATGTCTTCCTGGGGTAGAATGTCTTATTACTGTCCTCCTTGGATAGAATGTCTTATTACTGTCTTCCTTGGGTAGAATGTCTTATTACTGTCTTCATGGGGTAAAGTGTCTTATTTACGTCTTCCTGGGGTAGAATGTATTATTACTGTCATCCTGGGGTAAAGTGTCCTATAAATGTCTTTCTGGGGTAGAATGTCTTATTACTGTCTTCCTGGGGTAGAATGTCTTATTACTGTATTCCTGGGTAGAATGTCTTATTACTGTCTTCCTGGGGTAGAAGGTCTTATTACTGTTGTCCTGGAGTAGAATGTATTAGTACGGTCTTCATGGGGTAGAACGTCTGATTACTGTCTTCCTGGGGTACAATGTCTTATTACTGTTTTCCTGGAGTAGAATGCATTAGTACTGTCTTCCTGGGGTAGAATGTTTTATTACTGTATTCCTGCGGTAGAATGCCTTATTGCTGTCTTCCTGGGGTAGAATGTCTTATTGCTGTCTTCCTGGGGTTGAGTGTCTTATTAACGTCTTCCTGGGGTAGAGTTTCTTATTAATGTCTTCCTGGGGTAGAATGTCTTATTACTGTCTTCCTGGGATTTAGTGTCTTGTTACTGTCTTCCTGGAGTAGGGTGTCTTATTACTGTCTTCCTTAGGTAGTGTGGCTTATTACTGTCTTTCTCGGGTATATTGTCTTATTACTGTCTTTCTCGGGAAGAGTGTCTTATTAATGTATTCATGGGGTAGAGTGACATATATATGTCTTCCTGGGGTACGGTGTCTTATTAATGTCTTCCTGGGGTAGAGTGTCTTATTAATGTCTTCCTGGGGTAGAATGTCTTATTAATGTCTTCCTTGGGTAGGGTGTCTTAGTACTGTCTTCCTGGGGTAGACTGTTTTATTACTGTCTTCCTGGGGTAGTGTGACTTATTAATGTCTTCCTAGGGTAGAGTGTCTCATTAATGTCTTCCTGCGGTAGAGTGTCTGATTTCTGTTTTCCTCGTGTAGAGTGTCTTATTAATGTCTTCCTGGGGTAGAGTGTTTTATTACTGTCTTCCTGTGGTAGAGTGACTTATTAATGTCTTCCTGGGGTACGGTGTCTTATTAATGTCTTCCTGGGGTAGAGTGTCTTATTAATGTCTTCCTGGGGTAGAATGTCTTATTAATGTCTTCCTTGGGTAGGGTGTCTTAGTACTGTCTTCCTGGGGTAGACTGTTTTATTACTGTCTTCCTGGGGTAGTGTAACTTATTAATGTCTTCCTAGGGTAGAGTGTCTTATTAATGTCTTCCTGCGGTAGAGTGTCTGATATCTGTCTTCCTCGTGTAGAGTGTCTTATTAATGTATTCCTGGGGTAGAGTGTTTTATTACTGTCTTCCTGCGGTAGAATGCCTTATTGCTGTCTTCCTGGTGTAGAATGTCTTATTACTGTCTTCCTGGGGTAGAGTGTCATATTACTGTCTTCCTGGGTAGAATGTCTTATTACTGTCTTCCTGGGGTAGAAGGTCTTATTACTGTTGTCCTGGAGTAGAATATATTAGTACGGTCTTCATGGGGTAGAATGTCTTATTACTGTCTTCCTGGGGTAGAATGTTTTATTACTGTCTTCCTGGGGTAGAATGTTTTATTACTGTCTTCCTGGGGTAGAAGGTCTTATTAATGTTGTCCTGGAGTAGAATGTATTAGTACGGTCTTCATGGGGTAGAATGTCTTATTACTGTATTCCTGGGGTAGAATGTCTTATTACTGCCTTCATGTGGTAGAAGGTCTTATTACTGTTGTCCTGGAGTAGAATGAATTAGTACGGTCTTCATGGGGTAGAATGTCTTATTACTGTCTTCCTGGGGTAGAATGTAATATTACTGTCTACCTGGGATAGAGTGTCTTATTACTGTCTTCCTGGGGTAGAGTGTCTTATTACCGTCTTCCTGGGGTATAATGTATTATTACTGTCTTCATGGGGTAAAGTGTCTTATTACTGTCTTCCTTGGGTAGAATGTCTTATTACTGTCTTCCTGGGGTAGAGTGTCTTATTACCGTCTTCCTGGGGTATAATGTATTATTACTGTCTTCATGGGGTATAGTGTCTTATTACTGTCTTCCTGGGTAGAATGTCTTATTACTGTCTTCATGGGGTAGAGTGTCTTATAACTGTCTTCCTGGGGTAGAGTGTCTTATTAATGTCTTCCTGGGGTATAATGTATTATTACTGTCTTCATGGGGTATAGTGTCTTATTACTGTCTTCCTGGGTAGAATGTCTTATTACTGTCTTCATGGGGTAGAGTGACTTATAACTGTCTTCCTGGGGTAGAGTGTCTTATTAATGTCTTCCTGCGGTAGAGTGTCTGATTTCTGTCTTCCTCGTGTTGAGTGTCTTATTAATGTCTTCCTGGGGTAGAGTGTTTTATTAATGTCTTCCTGGGTAGAAAGTCTTATTACTGTCTTCCTGGGTAGAATGTCTTATTACTGTCTTCCTGGGGTAGAAGGTCTTATTACTGTTGTCCTGGAGTACACTGCATTAGTACTGTCGTCCTGGAATACAGTGTTTAATACTGTCTTCCTGCGGTAGAATGCCTTATAGCTGTCTTCCTGGGGTAGAATGTCTTATTACTGTCTTCTTGGGGTAGAGTGTCTTATTACTGTCTTCCTGGGGTATAATGTATTATTACTGTCATCATGGGGTAAAGTGTCTTATTACTGTCTTCCTTGGGTAGAATGTCTTATTACTGTATTCCTGTGTAGAAGGTCTTATTACTGTTGTCCTGGAGTAGAATGTATTAGTACGGTCTTCATGGGGTAGAACGTCTGATTACTGTCTTCCTGGGGTACAATGTCTTATTACTGTTTTCCTGGAGTAGAATGCATTAGTACTGTCTTCCTGGGGTAGAATGTTTTATTACTGTATTCCTGCGGTAGAATGCCTTATTGCTGTCTTCCTGGGGTAGAATGTCTTATTGCTGTCTTCCTGGGGTTGAGTGTCTTATTAACGTCTTCCTGGGGTAGAGTTTCTTATTAATGTCTTCCTGGGGTAGAATGTCTTATTACTGTCTTCCTGGGATTTAGTGTCTTGTTACTGTCTTCCTGGAGTAGGGTGTCTTATTACTGTCTTCCTTAGGTAGTGTGTCTTATTACTGTCTTTCTCGGGTATATTGTCTTATTACTGTCTTTCTCGGGAAGAGTGTCTTATTAATGTCTTCATGGGGTAGAGTGACATATATATGTCTTCCTGGGATACGGTGTCTTATTAATGTCTTCCTGGGGTAGAGTGTCTTATTAATGTCTTCCTGTGGTAGAATGTCTTATTAATGTCTTCCTTGGGTAGGGTGTCTTAGTACTGTCTTCCTGGGGTAGACTGTTTTATTACTGTCTTCCTGGGGTAGTGTGACTTATTAATGTCTTCCTAGGGTAGAGTGTCTTATTAATGTCTTCCTGCGGTAGAGTGTCTGATTTCTGTTTTCCTCGTGTAGAGTGTCTTATTAATGTCTTCCTGGGGTAGAGTGTTTTATTACTGTCTTCCTGTGGTAGAGTGACTTATTAATGTCTTCCTGGGGTACGGTGTCTTATTAATGTATTCCTGGGGTAGAGTGTCTTATTAATGTCTTCCTGGGGTAGAATGTCTTATTAATGTCTTCCTTGGGTAGGGTGTGTTAGTACTGTCTTCCTGGGGTAGACTGTTTTATTACTGTCTTCCTGGGGTAGTGTAACTTATTAATGTCTTCCTAGGGTAGAGTGTCTTATTAATGTCTTCCTGCGGTAGAGTGTCTGATATCTGTCTTCCTCGTGTAGAGTGTCTTATTAATGTCTTCCTGGGGTAGAGTGTTTTATTACTGTCTTCCTGCGGTAGAATGCCTTATTGCGGTCTTCCTGGTGTAGAATGTCTTATTACTGTCTTCCTGGGGTAGAGTGTCATATTACTGTCTTCCTGGGTAGAATGTCTTATTACTGTCTTCCTGGGGTAGAAGGTCTTATTACTGTTGTCCTGGAGTAGAATATATTAGTACGGTCTTCATGGGGTAGAATGTCTTATTACTGTCTTCCTGGGGTACAATGTCTTATTACTGTTTTCCTGGAGTAGAATGCATTAGTACTGTCTTCCCGGGGTAGAATGTTTTATTACTGTCTTCCTGGGGTAGAATGTATTATTACTGTCTTCCTGGGGTAGAGTGTCTTATTAACGTCTTCCTGGGGTAGAATGTATTATTAATGTCTTCATGGGGTAAAGTGTCTTATTAATGTCTTCCTGGGGTAGAATGTCTTATTACTGTCCTCCTTGGATAGAATGTCTTATTACTGTCTTCCTTGGGTAGAATGTCTTATTACTGTCTTCATGGGGTAAAGTGTCTTATTAACGTCTTCCTGGGGTAGAATGTATTATTACTGTCTTCCTGGGGTAAAGTGTCCTATTAATGTCTTTCTGGGGTAGAATGTCTTATTACTGTCTTCCTGGGGTAGAATGTCTTATTACTGTATTCCTGGGTAGAATGTCTTATTACTGTCTTCCTGGGGTAGAAGGTCTTATTACTGTTGTCCTGGAGTAGAATGTATTAGTACGGTCTTCATGGGGTAGAACGTCTGATTACTGTCTTCCTGGGGTACAATGTCTTATTACTGTTTTCCTGGAGTAGAATGCATTAGTACTGTCTTCCTGGGGTAGAATGTTTTATTACTGTATTCCTGCGGTAGAATGCCTTATTGCTGTCTTCCTGGGGTAGAATGTCTTATTGCTGTCTTCCTGGGGTTGAGTTTCTTATTAACGTCTTCCTGGGGTAGAGTTTCTTATTAATGTCTTCCTGGGGTAGAATGTCTTATTACTGTCTTCCTGGGATTTAGTGTCTTGTTACTGTCTTCCTGGAGTAGGGTGTCTTATTACTGTCTTCCTTAGGTAGTGTGGCTTATTACTGTCTTTCTCGGGTATATTGTCTTATTACTGTCTTTCTCGGGAAGAGTGTCTTATTAATGTCTTCATGGGGTAGAGTGACATATATATGTCTTCCTGGGGTACGGTGTCTAATTAATGTCTTCCTGGGGTAGAGTGTCTTATTAATGTCTTCCTGGGGTAGAATGTCTTATTAATGTCTTCCTTGGGTAGGGTGTCTTAGTACTGTCTTCCTGGGGTAGACTGTTTTATTACTGTCTTCCTGGGGTAGTGTGACTTATTAATGTCTTCCTAGGGTAGAGTGTCTTATTAATGTCTTCCTGCGGTAGAGTGTCTGATTTCTGTTTTCCTCGTGTAGAGTGTCTTATTAATGTCTTCCTGGGGTAGAGTGTTTTATTACTGTCTTCCTGTGGTAGAGTGACTTATTAATGTCTTCCTGGGGTACGGTGTCTTATTAATGTCTTCCTGGGGTAGAGTGTCTTATTAATGTCTTCCTGGGGTAGAATGTCTTATTAATGTCTTCCTTGGGTAGGGTGTCTTAGTACTGTCTTCCTGGGGTAGACTGTTTTATTACCATCTTCCTGGGGTAGTGTAACTTATTAATGTCTTCCTAGGGTAGAGTGTCTTATTAATGTCTTCCTGCGGTAGAGTGTCTGATATCTGTCTTCCTCGTGTAGAGTGTCTTATTAATGTCTTCCTGGGGTAGAGTGTTTTATTACTGTCTTCCTGCGGTAGAATGCCTTATTGCTGTCTTCCTGGTGTAGAATGTCTTATTACTGTCTTCCTGGGGTAGAGTGTCATATTACTGTCTTCCTGGGTAGAATGTCTTATTACTGTCTTCCTGGGGTAGAAGGTCTTATTACTGTTGTCCTGGAGTAGAATATATTAGTACGGTCTTCATGGAGAAGAATGTCTTATTACTGTCTTCCTGGGGTACAATGTCTTATTACTGTTTTCCTGGAGTAGAATGCATTAGTACTGTCTTCCCGGGGTAGAATGTTTTATTACTGTCTTCCTGGGGTAGATTGTATTATTACTGTCTTCCTGGGGTAGAGTGTCTTATTAACGTCTTCCTGGGGTAGAATGTATTATTACTGTCTTCATGGGGTAAAGTGTCTTATTAATGTCTTCCTGGGGTAGAATGTCTTATTACTGTCCTCCTTGGATAGAATGTCTTATTACTGTCTTCCTTGGGTAGAATGTCTTATTACTGTCTTCATGGGGTAAAGTGTCTTATTAACGTCTTCCTGGGGTAGAATGTATTATTACTGTCTTCCTGGGGTAAAGTGTCCTATTAATGTCTTTCTGGGGTAGAATGTCTTATTACTGTCTTCCTGGGGTAGAATGTCTTATTACTGTCTTCCTGGGATAAAGTGTCTTATTAATGTCTTTCTGGGGTAGAATGTCTAATTACTGTCTTCCTTGAGTAGAATGTCTTATTACTGTCTTCCTGCGGTAAAGTGTATTATTACTGTCTTCATGGGGTAGAATGTCTTATTACTGTCTTCCTGTGGTAGAATGTCTAATTACTGTCGTCCTGGGGTAGAATGTCTTATTACTGTCTTCTTGGGTAGAATGTCTTATTACTGTCTTCCTGGGGTAAAGCGTCTTATTAATGTCTTCCTGGGGTAGAATGTATTATTACTGTCTTCCTTGGGTAGAATGTCTTATTACTGTCTTCCTGGGGTAAAGCGTCTTATTAATGTCTTCCTGGGGTAGAATGTATTATTACTGTCTTCCTGGGATTTAGTGTCTTGTTACTGTCTTCCTGGGGTAGAGTGTCTTATTACTGCCTTACTTAGGTAGAGTGTATTATTACTGTCTTTCTCGGGTATATTGTCTTATTACTGTCTTTCTCGGGAAGAGTGTCTTATTAATGTCTTCATGGGGTAGAGTGTCTTATAACTGTCTTCCTGGGGTAGAGTGTCTTATTACTGTCTTCCTGGGGTAGAATGTCTTATTACTGTCTTCCTGGGGTAGTGTGACTTATTAATGTCTTCCTAGGGTAGAGTGTCTTATTAATGTCTTCCTGCGGTAGAGTGTCTGATTTCTGTCTTCCTCGTGTTGAGTGTCTTATTAATGTCTTCCTGGGGTAGAGTGTTTTATTAATGTCTTCCTGGGTAGAATGTCTTATTACTGTCTTCCTGGGTAGAATGTCTTATTACTGTCTTCCTGGGGTAGAAGGTCTTATTACTGTAGTCCTGGAGTAGAATATATTAGTACGGTCTTCATGGGGTAGAATGTCTTATTACTGTCTTCCTGGGGTACAATGTCTTATTACTGGTTTCCTGGAGTAGAAAGCAGTAGTACTGTCTTCCCGGGGTAGAATGTTTTATTACTGTCTTCCTGGGGTAGAATGTATTATTACTGTCTTCCTGGGGTAGAGTGTCTCATTAACGTCTTCCTGGGGTAGAGTGTATTATTACTGTCTTCATGGGGTAAAGTGTCTTATTAATGTCTTCCTGGGGTAGAATGTCTTATTACTGTCCTCCTTGGAAAGAATGTCTTATTACTGTCTTCCTTGGGTAGAATGTCTTATTACTGTCTTCATGGGGTAAAGTGTCTTATTAACGTCTCCTGGGGTAGAATGTATTATTTCTGTCTTCCTGGGGTAAAGTGTCCTATTAATGTCTTTCTGGGGTAGAATGTCTTATTACTGTCTTCCTGGGGTAGAATGTCTTATTACTGTCTTCCTGGGATAAAGTGTATTATTACTGTCTTCATGGGGTAGAATGTCTTATTACTGTCTTCCTGGGGTAGAATGGTCTAATTACTGTCTTCCTGTGGTAGAATGTCTTATTACTGTCTTCCTGGGATTTAGTGTCTTGTTACTGTCTTCCTGGAGTATGGTGTCTTATTACTGTCTTCCTTAGGTAGTGTGTCTTCCTGGGGTAGAATGTATTATTACTGTCTTCCTGGGGTAAAGTGTCCTATTAATGTCTTTCTGGGGTAGAATGTCTAATTACTGTCTTCCTGGAGTAGAATGTCTTATTACTGTCTTCCTGGGGTAAAGTGTATTATTACTGTCTTCATGGGGTAGAATGTCTTATTACTGTCTTCCTGGGGTAGAATGTCTAATTACTGTCTTCCTGGGGTAGAATGTCTTATTACTGTCGTCTTGGGTAGAATGTCTTATTACTGTCTTCCTGGGGTAAAGCGTCTTATTAATGTCTTCCTGGGGTAGAATGTATTATTACTGTCTTCCTTGGGTAGAATGTCTTATTACTGTCTTCCTGGGGTAAAGCGTCTTATTAATGTCTTCCTTGGGTAGAATGTATTATTAATGTCTTCCTTGTGTAGAATGTCTTATTACTGTCTTCCTGGGGTAAAGTGTATTATTACTGTCTTCATGGGGTAGAATGTCTTATTACTGTCTTCCTGGGGTAGAATGTCTAATTAATGTCTTCCTGGGGTAGAATGTCTTATTACTGTCTTCATTGGGTAGAATGTCTTATTACTGTCTTCCTGGGGTAAAGTGTCTTATTAATGTCTTCCTTGGGTAGAATGTATTATTACTGTCTTCCTTTGGTAGAATGTCTTATTACTGTCTTCCTGGGGTAAAGTGTATTATTACTGTCTTCATGGGGTAGAATATCTTATTGCTGTCTTCCTGGGGTAGAATGTATTATTACTGTCTTCCTTGGGTAGAGTGTCTTATTAATGTCTTCCTGGGGTAGAATGTTTTATTACTGTCTTCCTGGGGTAGAATGTCTTATTACTGTCTTCCTGGGGTAGAATGTCTTATTACTGTCTTCCTGGGGTAGAATGTCTTATTGCTGTCTTCCTGGGGTAGAATGTTGCTGGGGTTGAATGCCTTATTACTGTCTTCCTGGAGTAGAATGTCTTATTACTGTCTTCCTGGGTAGAATGTCTTATTACAGTCTTCCTGGGGTAGAAGGTCTTATTACTGTTGTCCTGGAGTAGAATATATTAGTACGGTCTTCATGGGGTAGAATGTCTTATTACTGTCTTCCTGGGGTACAATGTCTTATTACTGTTTTCCTGGAGTAGAATGCATTAGTACTGTCTTCCCGGGGTAGAATGTTTTATTACTGTCTTCCTGCGGTAGAATGCCTTATTGCTGTCTTCCTGGGGTAGAATGTCTTATTACTGTCTTCCTGGGGTAGAGTGTCTTATTACCGTCTTCCTGGGGTATAATGTATTATTACTGTCTTCATGGGGTAAAGTGTCTTATTACTGTCTTCCTTGGGTAGAATGTCTTATTACTGTCTTCCTGGGGTAGAGTGTCTTATTACCGTCTTCCTGGGGTATAATGTATTATTACTGTCTTCATGGGGTAGAATGTCTTATTACTGTCTTCCTGGGGTAGAATGTCTAATTACTGTCTTCCTGGGGTAGAATGTCTTATTACTGTCGTCTTGGGTAGAATGTCTTATTACTGTCTTCCTGGGGTAGAAGGTCTTCTTACAGTTGTCCTGGAGTAGAATGTATTAGTACGGTCTTCATTGGGTAGAATGTCTTATTACTGTCTTCCTGGGGTACAATGTCTAATTACTGTTTTCCTGGAGTAGAATGCATTAATACTGTCTTCCTGGGGTAGAATGTTTTATTACTGTCTTCCTGCGGTAGAATGCCTTATTGCTCTCTTCCTGGGGTAGAATGCCTTATTGCTGTCTTCCTGGGGTAGAGTGTCTTATTAACGTCTTCCTGGGGTAGAGTGTCTTATTAATGTCTTCCTGGGGTAGAGTGTTTTAATACTGTCTTCCTTAGGTAGAGTGTCTTATTACTGTATTTCTCGGGTAGAGTGTCTTATTACTGTCTTCCTGGGGTAGAGTGTCTTATTAACGTCTTCCTGGGGTAGAATGTATTATTACTGTCTTCATGGGGTAAAGTGTCTTATTAATGTCTTCCTGGGGTAGAATGTCTTATTACTGTCCTCCTTGGATAGAATGTCTTATTACTGTCTTCCTTGGGTAGAATGTCTTATTACTGTCTTCATGGGGTAAAGTGTCTTATTAACGTCTTCCTGGGGTAGAATGTATTATTACTGTCTTCCTGGGGTAAAGTGTCCTATTAATGTCTTTCTGGGGTAGAATGTCTTATTACTGTCTTCCAGGGGTAGAATGTCTTATTACTGTATTCCTGGGTAGAATGTCTTATTACTGTCTTCCTGGGGTAGAAGGTCTTATTACTGTTGTCCTGGAGTAGAATGTATTAGTACGGTCTTCATGGGGTAGAACGTCTGATTACTGTCTTCCTGGGGTACAATGTCTTATTACTGTTTTCCTGGAGTAGAATGCATTAGTACTGTCTTCCTGGGGTAGAATGTTTTATTACTGTATTCCTGCGGTAGAATGCCTTATTGCTGTCTTCCTGGGGTAGAATGTCTTATTGCTGTCTTCCTGGGGTTGAGTGTCTTATTAACGTCTTCCTGGGGTAGAGTTTCTTATTAATGTCTTCCTGGGGTAGAATGTCTTATTACTGTCTTCCTGGGATTTAGTGTCTTGTTACTGTCTTCCTGGAGTAGGGTGTCTTATTACTGTCTTCCTTAGGTAGTGTGGCTTATTACTGTCTTTCTCGGGTATATTGTCTTATAACTGTCTTTCTCGGGAAGAGTGTCTTATTAATGTCTTTATGGGGTAGAGTGACATATATATGTCTTCCTGGGGTACGGTGTCTAATTAATGTCTTCCTGGGGTAGAGTGTCTTATTAATGTCTTCCTGGGGTAGAATGTCTTATTAATGTCTTCCTTGGGTAGGGTGTCTTAGTACTGTCTTCCTGGGGTAGACTGTTTTATTACTGTCTTCCTGGGGTAGTGTGACTTATTAATGTCTTCCTAGGGTAGAGTGTCTTATTAATGTCTTCCTGCGGTAGAGTGTCTGATTTCTGTTTTCCTCGTGTAGAGTGTCTTATTAATGTCTTCCTGGGGTAGAGTGTTTTATTACTGTCTTCCTGTGGTAGAGTGACTTATTAATGTCTTCCTGGGGTACGGTGTCTTATTAATGTCTTCCTGGGGTAGAGTGTCTTATTAATGTCTTCCTGGGGTAGAATGTCTTATTAATGTCTTCCTTGGGTAGGGTGTCTTAGTACTGTCTTCCTGGGGTAGACTGTTTTATTACCATCTTCCTGGGGTAGTGTAACTTATTAATGTCTTCCTAGGGTAGAGTGTCTTATTAATGTCTTCCTGCGGTAGAGTGTCTGATATCTGTCTTCCTCGTGTAGAGTGTCTTATTAATGTCTTCCTGGGGTAGAGTGTTTTATTACTGTCTTCCTGCGGTAGAATGCCTTATTGCTGTCTTCCTGGTGTAGAATGTCTTATTACTGTCTTCCTGGGGTAGAGTGTCATATTACTGTCTTCCTGGGTAGAATGTCTTATTACTGTCTTCCTGGGGTAGAAGGTCTTATTACTGTTGTCCTGGAGTAGAATATATTAGTACGGTCTTCATGGAGTAGAATGTCTTATTACTGTCTTCCTGGGGTACAATGTCTTATTACTGTTTTCCTGGAGTAGAATGCATTAGTACTGTCTTCCCGGGGTAGAATGTTTTATTACTGTCTTCCTGGGGTAGATTGTATTATTACTGTCTTCCTGGGGTAGAGTGTCTTATTAACGTCTTCCTGGGGTAGAATGTATTATTACTGTCTTCATGGGGTAAAGTGTCTTATTAATGTCTTCCTGGGGTAGAATGTCTTATTACTGTCCTCCTTGGATAGAATGTCTTATTACTGTCTTCCTTGGGTAGAATGTCTTATTACTGTCTTCATGGGGTAAAGTGTCTTATTAACGTCTTCCTGGGGTAGAATGTATTATTACTGTCTTCCTGGGGTAAAGTGTCCTATTAATGTCTTTCTGGGGTAGAATGTCTTATTACTGTCTTCCTGGGGTAGAATGTCTTATTACTGTCTTCCTGGGATAAAGTGTCTTATTAATGTCTTTCTGGGGTAGAATGTCTAATTACTGTCTTCCTTGAGTAGAATGTCTTATTACTGTCTTCCTGCGGTAAAGTGTATTATTACTGTCTTCATGGGGTAGAATGTCTTATTACTGTCTTCCTGTGGTAGAATGTCTAATTACTGTCGTCCTGGGGTAGAATGTCTTATTACTGTCTTCTTGGGTAGAATGTCTTATTACTGTCTTCCTGGGGTAAAGCGTCTTATTAATGTCTTCCTGGGGTAGAATGTATTATTACTGTCTTCCTTGGGTAGAATGTCTTATTACTGTCTTCCTGGGGTAAAGCGTCTTATTAATGTCTTCCTGGGGTAGAATGTATTATTACTGTCTTCCTGGGATTTAGTGTCTTGTTACTGTCTTCCTGGGGTAGAGTGTCTTATTACTGCCTTACTTAGGTAGAGTGTATTATTACTGTCTTTCTCGGGTATATTGTCTTATTACTGTCTTTCTCGGGAAGAGTGTCTTATTAATGTCTTCATGGGGTAGAGTGTCTTATAACTGTCTTCCTGGGGTAGAGTGTCTTATTACTGTCTTCCTGGGGTAGAATGTCTTATTACTGTCTTCCTGGGGTAGTGTGACTTATTAATGTCTTCCTAGGGTAGAGTGTCTTATTAATGTCTTCCTGCGGTAGAGTGTCTGATTTCTGTCTTCCTCGTGTTGAGTGTCTTATTAATGTCTTCCTGGGGTAGAGTGTTTTATTAATGTCTTCCTGGGTAGAATGTCTTATTACTGTCTTCCTGGGTAGAATGTCTTATTACTGTCTTCCTGGGGTAGAAGGTCTTATTACTGTAGTCCTGGAGTAGAATATATTAGTACGGTCTTCATGGGGTAGAATGTCTTATTACTGTCTTCCTGGGGTACAATGTCTTATTACTGTTTTCCTGGAGTAGAAAGCATTAGTACTGTCTTCCCGGGGTAGAATGTTTTATTACTGTCTTCCTGGGGTAGAATGTATTATTACTGTCTTCCTGGGGTAGAGTGTCTCATTAACGTCTTCCTGGGGTAGAGTGTATTATTACTGTCTTCATGGGGTAAAGTGTCTTATTAATGTCTTCCTGGGGTAGAATGTCTTATTACTGTCCTCCTTGGAAAGAATGTCTTATTACTGTCTTCCTTGGGTAGAATGTCTTATTACTGTCTTCATGGGGTAAAGTGTCTTATTAACGTCTCCTGGGGTAGAATGTATTATTTCTGTCTTCCTGGGGTAAAGTGTCCTATTAATGTCTTTCTGGGGTAGAATGTCTTATTACTGTCTTCCTGGGGTAGAATGTCTTATTACTGTCTTCCTGGGATAAAGTGTATTATTACTGTCTTCATGGGGTAGAATGTCTTATTACTGTCTTCCTGGGGTAGAATGGTCTAATTACTGTCTTCCTGTGGTAGAATGTCTTATTACTGTCTTCCTGGGATTTAGTGTCTTGTTACTGTCTTCCTGGAGTATGGTGTCTTATTACTGTCTTCCTTAGGTAGTGTGTCTTGCTGGGGTAGAATGTATTATTACTGTCTTCCTGGGGTAAAGTGTCCTATTAATGTCTTTCTGGGGTAGAATGTCTAATTACTGTCTTCCTGGAGTAGAATGTCTTATTACTGTCTTCCTGGGGTAAAGTGTATTATTACTGTCTTCATGGGGTAGAATGTCTTATTACTGTCTTCCTGGGGTAGAATGTCTAATTACTGTCTTCCTGGGGTAGAATGTCTTATTACTGTCGTCTTGGGTAGAATGTCTTATTACTGTCTTCCTGGGGTAAAGCGTCTTATTAATGTCTTCCTGGGGTAGAATGTATTATTACTGTCTTCCTTGGGTAGAATGTCTTATTACTGTCTTCCTGGGGTAAAGCGTCTTATTAATGTCTTCCTTGGGTAGAATGTATTATTAATGTCTTCCTTGTGTAGAATGTCTTATTACTGTCTTCCTGGGGTAAAGTGTATTATTACTGTCTTCATGGGGTAGAATGTCTTATTACTGTCTTCCTGGGGTAGAATGTCTAATTAATGTCTTCCTGGGGTAGAATGTCTTATTACTGTCTTCATTGGGTAGAATGTCTTATTACTGTCTTCCTGGGGTAAAGTGTCTTATTAATGTCTTCCTTGGGTAGAATGTATTATTACTGTCTTCCTTTGGTAGAATGTCTTATTACTGTCTTCCTGGGGTAAAGTGTATTATTACTGTCTTCATGGGGTAGAATATCTTATTGCTGTCTTCCTGGGGTAGAATGTATTATTACTGTCTTCCTTGGGTAGAGTGTCTTATTAATGTCTTCCTGGGGTAGAATGTTTTATTACTGTCTTCCTGGGGTAGAATGTCTTATTACTGTCTTCCTGGGGTAGAATGTCTTATTACTGTCTTCCTGGGGTAGAATGTCTTATTGCTGTCTTCCTGGGGTAGAATGTTGCTGGGGTTGAATGCCTTATTACTGTCTTCCTGGAGTAGAATGTCTTATTACTGTCTTCCTGGGTAGAATGTCTTATTACAGTCTTCCTGGGGTAGAAGGTCTTATTACTGTTGTCCTGGAGTAGAATATATTAGTACGGTCTTCATGGGGTAGAATGTCTTATTACTGTCTTCCTGGGGTACAATGTCTTATTACTGTTTTCCTGGAGTAGAATGCATTAGTACTGTCTTCCCGGGGTAGAATGTTTTATTACTGTCTTCCTGCGGTAGAATGCCTTATTGCTGTCTTCCTGGGGTAGAATGTCTTATTACTGTCTTCCTGGGGTAGAGTGTCTTATTACCGTCTTCCTGGGGTATAATGTATTATTACTGTCTTCATGGGGTAAAGTGTCTTATTACTGTCTTCCTTGGGTAGAATGTCTTATTACTGTCTTCCTGGGGTAGAGTGTCTTATTACCGTCTTCCTGGGGTATAATGTATTATTACTGTCTTCATGGGGTAGAATGTCTTATTACTGTCTTCCTGGGGTAGAATGTCTAATTACTGTCTTCCTGGGGTAGAATGTCTTATTACTGTCGTCTTGGGTAGAATGTCTTATTACTGTCTTCCTGGGGTAGAAGGTCTTCTTACAGTTGTCCTGGAGTAGAATGTATTAGTACGGTCTTCATTGGGTAGAATGTCTTATTACTGTCTTCCTGGGGTACAATGTCTAATTACTGTTTTCCTGGAGTAGAATGCATTAATACTGTCTTCCTGGGGTAGAATGTTTTATTACTGTCTTCCTGCGGTAGAATGCCTTATTGCTCTCTTCCTGGGGTAGAATGCCTTATTGATGTCTTCCTGGGGTAGAGTGTCTTATTAACGTCTTCCTGGGGTAGAGTGTCTTATTAATGTCTTCCTGGGGTAGAGTGTTTTAATACTGTCTTCCTTAGGTAGAGTGTCTTATTACTGTATTTCTCGGGTAGAGTGTCTTATTACTGTCTTCCTGGGGTACGGTGTCTTATTAATGTCTTCATGGGGTAGAGTGTCTTATTACTGTCTTCCTGTGGTAGAGTGTCTTATTAATGTCTTCCTGGGGTAGAATGTCTTATTAATGTCTTCCTCGGGTAGGGTGTCTTAGTACTGTCTTCCTGGGGGTGATTGTTTTATTACTATCTTCCTGGGTAGTGTGACTTATTAATGTCTTCCTGGGGTAGAGTGTCTTATTAATGTCTTCCTGGGGTAGAGTGTCTTATCACTGTCTTCCTGGTGTAGAGTGTCTTATTAATGTTTTCCTCGGGTAGAGTGTCTTGTTTCTGTCTTCCTCGTGTAGAGTGTCTTATTACTGTCTTCCTGGGGTAGAGTGTCTTATTAATGTCTTCCTGGGGTAGAGTGACTTATTAATGTCTCCATCGGGTAGAGTGTCTTGTTTCTGTCTTCCTCGGGTAGAGTGTCTTATTACTGTTTTCCAGGTGTAGAGTGTCTTATTACTGTCTTTCTGGGATAGATTGTCTTATTACTGTCTTCCTGGGGTAGTTTTGGTACAGTGTCTTATTAATGTCTTGCTGGGGTAGAGTGTCTTATTACTGTCTTCCTGGGGTGGAGTGTTTTATTACTGTTTTCCAGGTGTAGAGTGTCTTATTACTGTCTTTCTGGGATAGATTGTCTTATTACTGTCTTCCTGGGGTAGTTTTGGTACAGTGTCTTATTAATGTCTTGCTGGGGTAGAGTGTCTTATTACTGTCTTCCTGGGGTGGAGTGTTTTATTACTGTTTTCCAGGTGTAGAGTGTCTTATTACTGTCTTTCTGGGATAGATTGTCTTATTACTGTCTTCCTGGGGTAGTTTTGGTACAGTGTCTTATTAATGTCTTGCTGGGGTAGAGTGTCTTATTAATGTCTTCCTGGGGTAGAGTGTCTTATTACTGTCTTCCTCGGGTAGAGTGTCTTGTTTCTGTCTTCCTCGGGTAGAGTGTCTTATTAATGTCTTCCTGGGGTAGAATGTCGTATTACTGTCTTCCTGGGTAGAGTGTCTTATTAATGTCTTCCTCGGGTAGGGTGTCTTGTTTCTGTCTGTCTCGGTTAGTTTGTCTTATTTATGTCTCCCTGGTTAGGGTGTCTTATAAATGTCTTCCTGGGGTAGATGGTCTTATTACTGTCTTCCTCGGGTAGAGTGTCTTATTAATGTCTTCCTGCGATAGAGTGTCTTATAACTGTCTTCCTGGGGTAGAGTGTCTTATAAATGTCTTCCTGGGGTAGATTGTCTTATTACTGTCTTCCTCGGGTAGAGTGTCTTATTAATGTCTTCCTGCGATAGAGTGTCTTATTACTGTCTTCCTCGGGTATAGTGTCTTATTAATGTCTTCCAGGTGTAGAGTGTCTTATTAACGTCTTCCTGGGGTAGAGTGTCTTATTACTGTCTTCCTGTGGTAGTTTTGGTATAGTGTCTTATTAATGTCTTCCTCGGGTAGAGTGTCTTGCTTCTGTCTTCCTCGGGTTGAGTTTCCTATTTATGTCTTGCTGGAGTAGAGTGTCTTATTAATGTCTTCCTGGGGTAGAGTGTCTTATTACTGTCTTCCTGGGGTAGAGTGTCTTATTTCTGTCTTCCTCGGGTAGAGTGTCTTATTAATGTCTTCCTGGGGTAGAGTGTCTTATCACTGTCTTCCTGGGGTAGAGTGTCTTATTAATGTTTTCCTCGGGTAGAGTGTCTTGTTTCTGTCTTCCTCGTGTAGAGTGTCTTATTACTGTCTTCCTGGGGTAGAGTGTCTTATTAATGTCTTCCTGGGGTAGAGTGACTTATTAATGTCTCCATCGGGTAGAGTGTCTTGTTTCTGTCTTCCTCGGGTAGAGTGTCTTATTACTGTCTTCCTGGTGTAGAGTGTCTTATTAATGTCTTCCTGGGGTAGAGTGTCTTATTACTGTCTTCCTGGGATATAGTGTCTTGTTACAGTCTTCCTGGGGGAGAGTGTCTTATTACTGTCTGCCTTGGGCAGAGTGTCTTATTACTGTCTTTCTCGGGTAGACTGTCGTATTACTGTCTTTCTCGGGAAGAGTGTCTTATTAATGTCTTCATGGGGTAGAGTGACTTATTAATGTTTTCCTGGGGTAGGGTGTCTTATTAATGTCTTCCTGGGGTAGGTGTCTTAGTACTGTCTTCCTGGGTAGAGTGGGTTATTACTGTCTTCCTGAGGTATAGTGTCTTATTACTGTCTTCCTGGGGTAGAGTGGGTATACTGACTTATTACTGTCTTCCTGCGGTAGAATGACTTATATATGTCTTCCTGGGGTAGAGTGTCTTATTAACGTCTTCCTCGGGTAGAGTGTCTTATTACTGTCTTCCTCGGGTAGAGTGTCTTGTTTCTGTCTTCCTCGGGTAGAGTGTCTTATTAATGTCTTCCTGGGGTAGAGTGTCTTATTAATGTCTTCCTGGGGTAGAGTGTCTTATTACTGTCTTCCTCGGGTAGAGTGTCTTGTTTCTGTCTTCCTCGGGTAGAGTGTCTTATTAATGTCTTCCTGGGGTAGAATGTCGTATTACTGTCTTCCTGTGGTAGAGTGTCTTATCACTGTCTTCCTGGTGTAGAGTGTCTTATTAATGTTTTCCTCGGGTAGAGTGTCTTATTACTGTCTTCCTGGTGTAGAGTGTCTTATTAATGTCTTCCTGGGGCAGAGTGTCTTATTACTGTCTTCCTGGGATATAGTGTCTTGTTACAGTCTTCCTGGGGTAGAGTGTCTTATTACTGTCTGCCTTGGGCAGAGTGTCTTATTACTGTCTTTCTCGGGTAGACTGTCGTATTACTGTCTTTCTCGGGAAGAGTGTCTTATTAATGTCTTCATGGGGTAGAGTGACTTATTAATGTTTTCCTGGGGTAGGGTGTCTTATTAATGTCTTCCTGTGGTAGGTGTCTTAGTACTGTCTTCCTGGGGTAGAGTGGTTTATTACTGTCTTCCTGAGGTATAGTGTCTTATTACTGTCTTCCTGGGGTAGAGTGGGTATACTGACTTATTACTGTCTTCCTGCGGTAGAATGATTTATATATGTCTTCCTGGGGTAGAGTGTCTTATTAACGTCTTCCTCGGGTAGAGTGTCTTATTACTGTCTTCCTGGGGTAAAGTGGGAATAGTGTCTTATTACTGTCTGCCTGGGGTGGAGTGTTTTATTACTGTTTTCCAGGTGTAGAGTGTCTTATTACTGTCTTTCTGGGATAGATTGTCTTATTACTGTCTTCCTGGGGTAGTTTTGGTACAGTGTCTTATTAATGTCTTGCTGGGGTAGAGTGTCTTATTACTGTCTTCCTGGGGTGGAGTGTTTTATTACTGTTTTCCAGGTGTAGAGTGTCTTATTACTGTCTTTCTGGGATAGATTGTCTTATTACTGTCTTCCTGGGGTAGTTTTGGTACAGTGTCTTATTAATGTCTTGCTGGGGTAGAGTGTCTTATTAATGTCTTCCTGGGGTAGAGTGTCTTATTACTGTCTTCCTCGGGTAGAGTGTCTTGTTTCTGTCTTCCTCGGGTAGAGTGTCTTATTAATGTCTTCCTGGGGTAGAATGTCGTATTACTGTCTTCCTGGGTAGAGTGTCTTATTAATGTCTTCCTCGGGTAGGGTGTCTTGTTTCTGTCTGTCTCGGTTAGTTTGTCTTATTTATGTCTCCCTGGTTAGGGTGTCTTATAAATGTCTTCCTGGGGTAGATGGTCTTATTACTGTCTTCCTCGGGTAGAGTGTCTTATTAATGTCTTCCTGCGATAGAGTGTCTTATAACTGTCTTCCTGGGGTAGAGTGTCTTATAAATGTCTTCCTGGGGTAGATTGTCTTATTACTGTCTTCCTCGGGTAGAGTGTCTTATTAATGTCTTCCTGCGATAGAGTGTCTTATTACTGTCTTCCTCGGGTATAGTGTCTTATTAATGTCTTCCAGGTGTAGAGTGTCTTATTAACGTCTTCCTGGGGTAGAGTGTCTTATTACTGTCTTCCTGTGGTAGTTTTGGTATAGTGTCTTATTAATGTCTTCCTCGGGTAGAGTGTCTTGCTTCTGTCTTCCTCGGGTTGAGTTTCCTATTAATGTCTTGCTGGAGTAGAGTGTCTTATTAATGTCTTCCTGGGGTAGAGTGTCTTATTACTGTCTTCCTGGGGTAGAGTGTCTTATTTCTGTCTTCCTCGGGTAGAGTGTCTTATTAATGTCTTCCTGGGGTAGAATGTCGTATTACTGTCTTCCTGGGTAGAGTGTCTTATTAATGTCTTCCTCGGGTAGGGTGTCTTGTTTCTGTCTGTCTCGGTTAGAGTGTCTTATTTATGTCTTCCCTGGTTAGAGTGTCTTATTACTGTCTTCCTCGGGTAGAGTGTCTTGTTTCTGTCTTCCTCGGGTAGAGTGTCTTATTAATGTCTTCCTGGGGTAGAATGTCGTATTACTGTCTTCCTGGGTAGAGTGTCTTATTAATGTCTTCCTCGGGTAGGGTGTCTTGTTTCTGTCTGTCTCGGTTAGTTTGTCTTATTTATGTCTTCCCTGGTTAGGGTGTCTTATAAATGTCTTCCTGGGGTAGATGGTCTTATTACTGTCTTCCTCGGGTAGAGTGTCTTATTAATGTCTTCCTGCGATAGAGTGTCTTATAACTGTCTTCCTGGGGTAGAGTGTCTTATAAATGTCTTCCTGGGGTAGATTGTCTTATTACTGTCTTCCTCGGGTAGTGTGTCTTATTAATGTCTTCCTGCGATAGAGTGTCTTATTACTGTCTTCCTCGGGTATAGTGTCTTATTAATGTCTTCCAGGTGTAGAGTGTCTTATTAACGTCTTCCTGGGGTAGAGTGTCTTATTACTGTCTTCCTGGGGTAGTTTTGGTATAGTGTCTTATTAATGTCTTCCTCGGGTAGAGTGTCTTGCTTCTGTCTTCCTCGGGTTGAGTTTCCTATTAATGTCTTGCTGGAGTAGAGTGTCTTATTAATGTCTTCCTGGGGTAGAGTGTCTTATTACTGTCTTCCTGGGGTAGAGTGTCTTATTTCTGTCTTCCTCGGGTAGAGTGTCTTATTAATGTCTTCCTGGGGTAGAATGTCGTATTACTGTCTTCCTGGGTAGAGTGTCTTATTAATGTCTTCCTCGGGTAGGGTGTCTTGTTTCTGTCTGTCTCGGTTAGAGTGTCTTATTTATGTCTTCCCTGGTTAGAGTGTCTTATTAATGTCTTCCTGGGGTAGATTGTCTTATTACTGTCTTCCTCGGGTAGAGTGTCTTATTAATGTCTTCCTGCGATAGAGTGTCTTATAACTGTCTTCCTGGGGTAGAGTGTCTTATAAATGTCTTCCTGGGGTAGAGTGTCTGATTACTGTCTTCCTGGGGTAGAGTGTCTTATAACTGTCTTCCTGGGGTAGAGTGTCTTATAAATGTCTTCCTGGGGTAGAGTGTCTTATCAATGTCTTCATGGGGTAGAGTGACTTATTAATGTCTTTCTTGGATATAGTGTCTTATAAATGTCTTCCTGGGGTAGAGTGTCTTATAAATGTCTTCCTGGGGTAGAGTGTCTTATCAATGTCTTCCTGGGGTAGAGTGACTTATTAATGTCTTCCTGGGGTAGGGTGTCTTATTAATGTATTCCTGGGGTAGAGTGTCTTATTACTGTCTTTCTTGGATATAGTGTCTTATAAATGTCTTCCTGGGGTAGAGTGTCTTATAAATGTCTTCCTGGGGTAGGGTGTCTTATCAATGTCTTCATGGGGTAGAGTGTCTTATTACTGTCTTTCTTGGATATAGTGTCTTATAAATGTCTTCCTGGGGTAGAGTGTCTTATAAATGTCTTCCTGGGGTAGGGTGTCTTATCAATGTCTTCATGGGATATAGTGTCTTATTAATGTCTTTCTTGGATATAGTGTCTTATAAATGTCTTCCTGGGGTAGAGTGTCTTATAAATGTCTTCCTGTGGTAGGGTGTCTTATCAATGTCTTCCTGGGGTAGGGTGTCTTATCAATGTCTTCATGGGGTAGAGTGTCTTATTACTGTCTTTCTTGGATATAGTGTCTTATAAATGTCTTCCTGGGGTAGAGTGTCTTATTAATGTCTTCCTGGGGTAGAGTGTCTTATCAATGTCTTCCTGGGGTAGAGTGTCTTATTAATGTCTTCCTGGAGTAGAGTGTCTTATCAATGTCTTCATGGGGTAGAGTGACTTATTAATGTCTTCCTGGGGTAGGGTGTCTTATTAATGTATTCCTGGGGTAGAGTGTCTTATTACTGTCTTCCTGGAGTAGAGTGTCTTATTAATGTCTTCCTGGGGTAGAATGTCTTATTAATGTCTTCCTCGGGTAGGGTGTCTTAGTACTGTCTTCCTGGGGGTGATTGTTTTATTACTATCTTCCTGGGTAGTGTGACTTATTAATGTCTTCCTGGGGTAGAGTGTCTTATTAATGTCTTCCTGTGGTAGAGTGTCTTATCACTGTCTTCCTGGTGTAGAGTGTCTTATTAATGTCTTCCTCGTGTAGGGTGTCTTATTAATGTCTTCCTGGGGTAGAGTGTCTTATTACTGTTTTCTTCGGGTAGACTGTCTTGTTTCTGTCAACCTCGGGTAGAGTGTCTTATTAATGTCTTTCCGGGGTAGCGTGTCTTATTAATGTTTTTCTGGGGTAGAGTGTCTTATTAATGTCTTCCTGGGGTGGAATGTCGTATAACTGTCTTCCTGGGTAGAGTGTCTTATTAATGTCTTCCTCAGGTAGGGTGTCTTGTTTCTGTCTGCCTCGGGTAGAGTGTCTTATTTATGTCTTCCCGGGTTAGAGTGTCTTATTAATGTCTTCCTGGGGTAGATTGTCTTATTACTGTCTTCCTGGGGTAGAGTGTCTTATTAATGTCTTCCTGGGGTAGAGTGTTTTAATAATGTCTTCCTGGGGTAGAGTGTCTTATTAATGTCTTTCTGGGGTAGAATGTCTTATTACTGTCTTCCTGGGATAGAGTGTCTTATTAATGTCTTCCTCGGGTAGTTTGTCTTGTTTCTGTCTTCCTCGGGTAGAGTGTCTTGTTTCTGTCTGCCTCGGGTAGAGTGTCTTATTAATGTCTTCCAGGGGTAGAGTGTCTTATTAATGTCTCCTTGGGGTAGTGTGTCTTATTACTGTTTTCCTCGGGTAGATTGTATTGTTTCTGTGTTCCTCGGGTAGAGTGTGTAATTAATGTCTTCCTGGGGTAGGGTGTCTTATTAATGTCTTCCTGGGGTAGAGTGTCTTATTACTGTATTCCTGAGGTAGAGTGACTTATAAATGTCTTCCTGGGGTAGAATGTCTTATTACTGTCTTCCTGGGTAGAGTGTCTTATTAATGTCTTCCTCGGGTAGAGTGTCTTATTACTGTCTTCCTGGGATAGAGTGTCTTATTAATGTCTTCCTCGGGTAGTTTGTCTTGTTTCTGTCTTCCTCAGGTAGAGTGTCTTATTAATGTCTTCCTGGGGTAGCGTGTCTTATTAATGTTTTCCTTGGGTAGATTGTCTTATTACGGTCTTCCTCGGGTAGAGTGTCTTGTTTCTGTCTTCCTCGGGTAGAGTGTCTTATTAATGCCTTCCTGGTGTAGACTGTCTTATTAATGTCTTCCTGGGGTAGAGTGTCTTATTACTGTTTTCCTCGGGTAGAGTGTCTTGTTTCTGTCAACCTCGGGTAGAGTGTCTTATTAATGTCTTTCTGGGGTAGCGTGTCTTATTAATGTTTTCTGGGGTAGTGTGTCTTATTAATGTCTTCCTGGGGTTGAATGTCGTATAACTGTCTTCCTGGGGTAAATTGTCTTATTACTGTCTTCCTCGGGTAGAGTGTCTTGTTTCTGTCTTCCTCGGGTAGTGTGTCTTATTTATGTCTTCCCGGGTTAGAGTGTATTATTAATGTCTTCCTGGGGTAAATTGTCTTATTACTGTCTTCCTCGGGTAGAGTGTCTTGTATCTGTCTTCCTCGGGTAGTGTTTCTTATTAATGTCTTCCTGGGGTAGAGTGTCTTATTACTGTCTTCCTGAGGTAGAGTGTCTTATTAATGTCTTCCTCGGGTAGAGTGTCTTGTTTCTGTCTTCCTGTGGTAGAGTGTCTTATTAATGTCTTCCTCGGATAGTTTGTCTTATTAATGACTTCCTCGGGTAGAGTTTCTTATTAATGTCTTCCTGAGATAGAGTGTCTTATTAATGTCTTCCTCCGGTAGAGTGTTTTAGTAATGTTTTCCTGGGGTAGAGTGTCTTATTAATGTCTTCCTGGGGTAGAATGTATTATTACTTTTTTCCTGTGTCAAGCGTCTTATTAATGTCTTCCTCGGGTAAAGTGTCTTATTACTGTCTTCCTGTGGTAGAGTGTCTTATTACTGGCTTCCTCGGGTAGAGTGTCTTGTTTCTGTCTTCCTCGGGTAGAGTGTCTTATTAATGTCTTCCTGGGGTAGAGTGTCTTATTAATGTCTTCCTGGGGTAGAGTGTCTTATTAATGTCTTCCTGGGGTAGAGTGTCTTATTAATGTCTTCCTGGGGTAGAGTGTCTTATTAATGTCTTCCTGGGGTAGGGTGTCTTATTAATGTCTTCCTGGGGTAGAATGTCTTATTACTGTTTTCCTGTGTCAAGCGTGTTATTAATGTCTTCCTCGGGTAAAGTGTCTTATTACTGTCTTCCTGGGATAGTGTGTCTTATTAATGTCTTCCTCGGGTAGTTTGTCTTATTAATGTCTTCCTCGGGTAGTTTGTCTTATTAATGTCTTCCTCGGGTAGAGTGTCTTATTAATGTCTTCCTGGGGTAGAGTGTTTTATTAATGTCTTCCTGGGGTAGAGTCTTATTACTGTCTTCCTCGAGTAGAGTGTTTTGTTTCTGTCTTCCTCGGGTAGAGTGTCTTATTAATGTCTTCCTGCGGTAGAGTGTCTTATTAATGTCTTCCTTGGGTAGATTGTCTTATTACGGTCTTCTTCGGGTAGAGTGTCTTATTACTGTCTTCCTTGGATAGAGTCTCGTATTACTGTCTTCCTGGGGTAGAGTGTATTATTAATGTCTTCCTGGGGTAGAGTGTCTTATTACTGTCTTCCTGGGGTATAGTGTCTTATTACTGTCTTTCTGGGGTAGAGTGACTTATTAATGTCTTCCTCGGGTAGTGTGTTTTAATGATGTCTTCCTGGGGTAGAGTGTCTTATTACTGTCTTCTTGGGATAAAGTGTCTTATTACTGTCTTCCTGGGGTAGAGTGTCTTATTACTGTCTTCCGGGGTGGAATGAATTATTACTGTCTTCCTGGGGTAGAATGTCTTATTATTGTCTTCCTGGGGTAGAATGCCTTATTACTGTCTTCCTGGGATAGAGTGTCTTATTACTCTGTTCCTGGGGTAGAATGTCTTATTAATGTCTTCCTCGGGTTGTGTGTCTTATTACTGTCTTCATGGGATAGAGTGTCTTATTACTGTCTTACTGGCGTAGAGTGTCTTATTACTGTCTTCCGGGGTGGAATGTATTATTACTGTCTTCCTGGGGTAGAATGCCTTATTACTGTCTTCCTGGTGTAGAGTGTCTGATTAATGTCTTCCTGGGGTATAATGTCTTATTACTGTCTTCCTGCGGTAGATTGTCTTATTACTGTCTTCCTGGGGTAGAATGTCTTATTACTGTCTTACAGGGGTATAATACCTTATTACTTTATTCCTGGGGTAGAGTGTCTTATTACTGTCTTCCTGGGGTAGCGTGTCTTATTAATGTTTTCCTGGGGTAGAGTGTCTTATTAATTTCTTCCTGGGGTAGAGTGTCTTATTACTGTCTTCCTGGGGCAGAGTGTCTTATTACTGTCTTCCTGGGATAGAGTGTCTTATTATTCTCTTCCTCGGGTAGAGTGTCTTATTAATGTCTTCCTGGTGTAGATTGTCTTATTAATGTCTTCCTGGGGCAGGGTGTTTTAGTACTGTCTTCCTGGGGTAGAGTGTCTTATTACTGTCTTCCTGAGGTAGAGTAACTTATTAACGTCTTCCTGGGGTAGAGTGTCTTATTACTGTCTTCCTCCGTTAGAGTGTCTTATTAATGTCTTCATGGGATAGAGTGTCTTATTACTGTTTTCCTGGGGTAGTGTGTCTTATTAATGTCTTCCTCGGGTAGAATGTCTTATTACTGTCTTACAGGGGTAGAATACCTTATTACTTTCTCCCTGGGGTAGAGTGTCCCATTACTGTCTTCCTGGGGTTGTGTTTCTTATTAATGTCTTCCTGGGGTAGATTGTCTGATTAATTTCTTCCTGGGGTATAGGGTCTTATTACTCTCTTCCTGGGTTAGAGTGTCTTCCTCGGGTAGATTGTCTTATTACTGTCTTCCTCGGGTAGAGTGTCTTATTACTGTGTTCCACGGGTAGAGTGTCTTATTAATGTCTTCCTGGAGTGGGGTGTCATATAACTGTCTTCTTGGGGTAGAGTGTATTGTTAATGTCTTCCTGGGGATGAGTGTCTTATTAATGTGTTCCTGGGGTAGAGTGTCTTATTAATGTCTTCCTGGGGTAGATTGTCTTATTACTGTCTTCCTGGGTTATAATGTCTTGTTACTGTCTTCCTGGGGTATAGTGTCTTATTACTGTCTTCCTTGGATAGAGTGTCTTATTACTGTCTTCCTTGGGTAGGGTGTCTTATTAATGTCTTCCTGGGGTAGAGTGTCTTTTTAATGTCTTCCTTGGGCAGGGTGTTTTAGTACTGTCTTCCTGGGGTAGGGTGTCTTATTACTGTCTTCCTCTGGTAGAGTGTCTTATTACTGTCTTCCTGGTGTAGGGTGTCTTATTAATGTCTTCCTCGGGTAGAGTGTCTTATTACTGTCTTCCTTGGGCAGTGTGTCTTATTACTGTCTTCCTGGGGTAGAGTGTCTTATTAACGCCTTCCTGCGGTAGAGTGACTTATTACTGTCTTCCTGGGGTACAGTGTCTTATTGATGTATTCCTGCGATAGAGTGTCTGAATACTGTCTTCATGGGGTAGCGTGTCTTCTGGGGTACAGTGTCTTATTAATGTCTTGCTGCGATAGAGTGTCTGATTACTGTCTTCCTGGGGTAGAGTGTCTTATTAATGTCTTCCTCGGGTAGAGTGTCTTATTACTGTATGCCTTGGGTAGAGTATCTTATTACTGTCTTCTTGGTGTACAGTGTTTTATTAATGTCTTCCTGGGGTAGAGTGTCTTATTACTGTCTTCCTGGGGTAGAGTGTCTTATTAATGTCTTCTTCGGGTAGAGTGTCTTAGTAATGTCTTCCTGGGGTAGAGTGTCTTATTAAGGTCTTCCTGGGGTAGAATGTCTTATTACTGTCTTCCTGGGTAGGGTGTCTTATTAATGTCTTCCTCGGGTAGAGTGTCTTATTAATGTCTTCCTGGGGTAGAGTGTCTTATTAATGACTTCCTGGGGTAGAGTGTCTTATTATTGTTTTCTTGGGGTAGGGTGTCTTATTAATGTCTTCCTGGGGTAGAGTGTCTTATTAATGTCTCCCTGGGGTAGAGTGTCTTATTACTGTTTTCCTGGGGTAGAGTGACTTATTAATGTCTTCCTGGGGTAGAGTGTCTTATTACTGTCTTCCTCGGGTAGAGTGTCTTATTAATGTCTTCCTGGGGTAGAGTGTCTTATTAATGACTTCCTTGGATAGAGTGTCTTATTACTGTCTTCCTTGGGTAGGGTGTCTTATTAATGTCTTCCTGGGGTAGAGTGTCTTTTTAATGTCTTCCTTGGGCAGGGTGTTTTAGTACTGTCTTCCTGGGGTAGGGTGTCTTATTACTGTCTTCCTCTGGTAGAGTGTCTTATTACTGTCTTCCTGGTGTAGGGTGTCTTATTAATGTCTTCCTCGGGTAGAGTGTCTTATTACTGTCTTCCTTGGGCAGTGTGTCTTATTACTGTCTTCCTGGGGTAGAGTGTCTTATTAACGCCTTCCTGCGGTAGAGTGACTTATTACTGTCTTCCTGGGGTACAGTGTCTTATTGATGTATTCCTGCGATAGAGTGTCTGAATACTGTCTTCATGGGGTAGCGTGTCTTCTGGGGTACAGTGTCTTATTAATGTCTTGCTGCGATAGAGTGTCTGATTACTGTCTTCCTGGGGTAGAGTGTCTTATTAATGTCTTCCTCGGGTAGAGTGTCTTATTACTGTATGCCTTGGGTAGAGTATCTTATTACTGTCTTCTTGGTGTACAGTGTTTTATTAATGTCTTCCTGGGGTAGAGTGTCTTATTACTGTCTTCCTGGGGTAGAGTGTCTTATTAATGTCTTCCTCGGGTAGAGTGTCTTAGTAATGTCTTCCTGGGGTAGAGTGTCTTATTAAGGTCTTCCTGGGGTAGAATGTCTTATTACTGTCTTCCTGGGGTAGGGTGTCTTATTAATGTCTTCCTCGGGTAGAGTGTCTTATTAATGTCTTCCTGGGGTAGAGTGTCTTATTAATGACTTCCTGGGGTAGAGTGTCTTATTATTGTTTTCTTGGGGTAGGGTGTCTTATTAATGTCTTCCTGGGGTAGAGTGTCTTATTAATGTCTCCCTGGGGTAGAGTGTCTTATTACTGTTTTCCTGGGGTAGAGTGACTTATTAATGTCTTCCTGGGGTAGAGTGTCTTATTACTGTCTTCCTCGGGTAGAGTGTCTTATTAATGTCTTCCTGGGGTAGAGTGTCTTATTAATGACTTCCTGGGGTAGAGTGTCTCATTATTGTTTTCTTGGGGTAGGGTGTCTTATTAATGTCTTCCTGGGGTAGAGTGTCTTATTAATGTCTCCCTGGGGTAGAGTGTCTTATTACTGTTTTCCTGGGGTAGAGTGACTTATTAATGTCTTCCTCGGGTAGTGTGTTTTAATAATGTCTTCCTGGGATAGTGTGTTTTATTACAGTCTTCCTGGGATAGAGTGTCTTATTACTGTCTTCCTGGGGTAGAGTGTCTTATTATTGTCTTCCTCGGGTAGAGTGTCTTATTAATGTCTTCCTCGGGTAGAGTGTCTTATTACTGTCTTCATGGGGTAGAGTGTCTTATTACTGTCTTCTTGGGATAAAGTGTTTTATTACTGTCTTCCTGGGGTAGAGTGTCTTATTACTGTCTTCCGGTGTGGAATGAATTATTACTGTCTTTCTGGGGTAGAATGTCTTATTACTGTCTTCCTGGTGTAGAGTGTCTGATTAATGTCTTCCTGGGGTAGAATGTCTTATTACTGCCTTCCTGGGGTTGATTGTCTTATTACTGTCTTCATGTGGTAGAATGTCTTATTATTGTCTTACAGGGGTAGAATACCTTATTACTTTCTTCCTGGGGTGGAGTGTCTTATAACTGTCTTCTTGAGGTAGAGTGAATTGTTACTGTCTTCCTCGGGTAGAGCATCTTATTAATATCTTCCTGGGGTAGTGTGTCTTGTTAATGTCTTCCTTGGGTAGAGTGTCTTATTAATGTCTTCCTCGGGTAGAGTGTCATGTTTCTGTCTACCTCGGGTAGAGTGTCTTATTAATGTCTTCCTGGGGTAGAGTGTCTTATTAATGTTTTCCTCGGGTAGAGTGTCTTATTAATGTCTTCCTGTGGTAGAGTGTCTTATTAATGTCTTCCTGTGGTAGAGTGTCTTATTACTGTCTTCCTGGGGAAAAGTGTCTTGTTACTGTCTTCCTGGGGTAGAGTGTCTTGCTACTGTCTTCCAGGGATAGGGTGTCTTGTTACTGTCTTCCTCGGGTAGTGTTTCTTGTTATTGTCTTTCTCGGGTAGAGTGTCTTATTAATATCTTCCTGGGGTAGAGTGACTTATTAATGTCTTCCTGGGGTAGGGTGTCTTATTACTGTCTTCCTGGGGTAGGGTTTCTTATTAATGTCTTCCTAGGGTAGATTGTCTTGTTAATGTCTTCCTGTGGTAGAGTGTCTTATTACTGTCATCCTCGGGTAGAGTGTTATATTATTGTCTTCCTGGGATAGAGTGTCTTATTACTGTCTTCCTGGGGTAGAGAGTCTTGCTACTGTCTTCCAGGGATAGAGAGTCTTGCTACTGTCTTCCAGGGATTGGGTGTCTTGTTACTGTCTTCCTCGGGTAGAGTGTCTTGTTACTGTCTTTCTCGGGTAGTGTGTCTTATTAATGTCTTCCTGGGGTAGAGTGACTTATTAATGTCTTCCTGGGGTAGGGTGTCTTATTACTGTCTTCCTGGGGTAGGGTTTCTTATTAATGTCTTCCTAGGGTAGAGTGTCTTATTAATGTCTTCCTGTGGTAGAGTGTCTTATTACTGTCATCCTCGGGTAGGGTGTCTTATTATTGTCTTCCTGGGATAGAGTGTCTTATTACTGTCTTTCTGGGATAAAGTATCGTATTACTGTCTTCATGGGGTAGAGTTGCTTATTAATGTCTTCCTGAGGTAGGGTGTCTTATTAATGTCTTCATGGGATAGAGTGTTTTATTAATGTCTTCCAGGGGTAGAGTGTCTTATTACTGTCTTCCTGGGGTAGTGTGACTTATTAATGTATTCCTCGGGTATTGTGTTTTAATAATGTCTTCCTGGGATAAAGTGTCTTATTACTGTCTTCCTGGGGTAGAATGTATTGTATCTGTCTTCCTGGGGTAGAATGTCTTATTACTGTTTTCCTGGGGTAGAATGCCTTATTTCTGTCTTCGTGGTGTAGAGTGTCTGAATAATGTCTTCCTGGGGTAGAATGTCTTATTACTGCCTTCCTGGGGTTGATTGTCTTATTACTGTCTTCCTGTGGTAGAATGTCTTATTATTGTCTTACAGGGGTAGAATACCTTATTACTTTCTTCCTGGGGTGGAGTGTCTTATAACTGTCTTCTTGAGGTAGAGTGAATTGTTACTGTCTTCCTCGGGTAGAGCATCTTATTAATATCTTCCTGGGGTAGTGTGTCTTGTTAATGTCTTCCTTGGGTAGAGTGTCTTATTAATGTCTTCCTCGGGTAGAGTGTCTTATTACTGTCTTCCTTGGGTAGATTGTTTTATTAATGTCTTCCTTGGGTAGAGTGTCTTATTAATGTCTTCCTGGGGTAGAGTGTCTTATTACTGTCTTCCTCGGGTAGAGTGTCTTGTTTCTGTCTACCTCGGGTAGAGTGTCTTATTAATGTCTTCCTCGGGTAGAGTGTCTTATTAATGTCTTCCTGTGGTAGTGTGTCTTATTACTGTCTTCCTCGGGTAGAGTTTCATGTTTCTGTCTACCTCGGGTAGTGTGTCTTATTAATGTCTTGCTGGGGTAGAGTGTCTTATTAATGTTTTCCTCGGGTAGAGTGTCTTATTAATGTCTTCCTGTGGTAGAGTGTCTTATTACTGTCTTCCTGGGGTATAGTGTCTTGTTACAGTCTTCCTGGGGTTGAGTGTCTTGCTACTGTCTTCCAGGGATAGGGTGTCTTGTTACTGTCTTCCTCGGGTAGTGTTTCTTGTTATTGTCTTTCTCGGGTAGAGTGTCTTATTAATGTCTTCCTGGGGTAGAGTGACTTATTAATGTCTTCCTGGGGTAGGGTGTCTTATTACTGTCTTCCTGGGGTAGGGTTTCTTATTAATGTCTTCCTAGGGTAGATTGTCTTGTTAATGTCTTCCTGTGGTAGAGTGTCTTATTACTGTCATCCTCGGGTAGAGTGTTATATTATTGTCTTCCTGGGATAGAGTGTCTTATTACTGTCTTTCTGGGGTAGAGAGTCTTGCTACTGTCTTCCAGGGATAGAGAGTCTTGCTACTGTCTTCCAGGGATAGGGTGTCTTGTTACTGTCTTCCTCGGGTAGTGTGTCTTGTTACTGTCTTTCTCGGGTAGTGTGTCTTATTAATGTCTTCCTGGGGTAGAGTGACTTATTAATGTCTTCCTGGGGTAGGGTGTCTTATTACTGTCTTCCTGGAGTAGGGTTTCTTATTAATGTCTTCCTAGGGTAGATTGTCTTATTAATGTCTTCCTGTGGTAGAGTGTCTTATTACTGTCATCCTCGGGTAGGGTGTCTTATTATTGTCTTCCTGGGATAGAGTGTCTTATTACTGTCTTTCTGGGATAAAGTATCGTATTACTGTCTTCATGGGGTAGAGTTGCTTATTAATGTCTTCCTGAGGTAGGGTGTCGTATTAATGTCTTCATGGGATAGAGTGTTTTATTAATGTCTTCCAGGGGTAGAGTGTCTTATTACTGTCTTCCTGGGGTAGTGTGACTTATTAATGTCTTCCTCGGGTATTTTGTTTTAATAATGTCTTCCTGGGATAAAGTGTCTTATTACTGTCTTCCTGGGATAGAATGTATTGTATCTGTCTTCCTGGTGTAGAGTGTCTGAATAATGTCTTCCTGGGGTAGAATGTCTTATTACTGCCTTCCTGGGGTAGATTGTCTTATTACTGTCTTCCTGGGGTAGAATGTCTTATTACTGTCTTCCTGGGGTAGAATGTCTTATTAATGTCTTCCTGTGGTAGAGTGTCTTATTAATTTCTTCCTGGGGTAGAGTGTCTTATTACTGTCTTCCTGGGGTAGAGTGTCTTCCTCGGGTAGAGTGTCTTATTACTGTCTTCCTCGGGTAGATTGTCTTATTACTGTCTTCCACGGGTAGAGTGTCTTATTAATGTCTTCCTTGAGTGGAGTTTCTTATAACTGTCTTCCTGGGGTAGAGTGTATTGTTACTGTCTTCCTCGGGTAGAGCGTCTTATTAATGTCTTCCTGGGGTAGAGTGTCTTGTTAATGTCTTCCTTGGGTAGAGTGTCTTATTAATGTCTTCCTGGGGTAGAGTGTCTTATTACTGTCTTCCTGGGTTATAGTGTCTTGTTACTGTCTTCCGTGGGTAGAGTGTCTTATTACTGTTTTCCTAGGATTGAGTGTCTTATTACTGTCTTCCTTGGGTAGAGTGTCTTATTACTGTCTTCCTCGGGTAGAGTGTATTATTAATGTTTTCCTGGGGTAGAGTGTCTTATTAATGTCTTCCTGGGGCAGGCTGTTTTAGTACTGTCTTTCTGGGGTAGAGTGTCTTATTACTGTCTTCCTTGGGTAAAGTGACTTATTAATGTCTCCCTGGGGCAGAGTGTCTTATTAATGTTTTCCTGTGGTAGAGTGTCTTATTACTGTCTTCCTCCGGTAGAGTGACTTATTAATGTCTTCCTGGGGTAGAGTGTCTTATTTATGTTTTCCTGTGGTAGAGTGTCTTATTAATGTCTTCCTGGGATAGAGTCTTATTACTGTCTTCCTGGGGTAGAATGTCTTATTAATGTCTTCCTCGGGTAGAGTGTCTTATTACTGTCTTCCTTGGGTAGAGTGTCTTATTACTGTGTTTCTGGGATAGAGTGTCTTATTAATGTTTTATTGGGGTAGAGTGTCTTATTACTGTCTTCCTGGGGTACAGTGTCTTCTTAATTTCTTCCTGGGGTAGAGTGACTTATTAATGTCTTACTGGGGTAGAGTGTCTTATTAACGTCTACCTGGGGTGGAGTGGCTTATTATTGTCTTCCTGTGGTAGAGTGTATTATTAATGTCTTCCTGGGGTAGAGTGTCTTATTAATGTCTTCCTGGGGTAGAGTGTCTTATTACTGTCTTCCTGGGGTATAGTGTCTTGTTACTGTCTTCCTGGGGTAGAGTGTCTTGCTACTGTCTTCCAGGGATAGGGTGTCTTGTTACTGTCTTCCTCGGGTAGTGTTTCTTGTTATTGTCTTTCTCGGGTAGAGTGTCTTATTAATGTCTTCCTGGGGTAGAGTGACTTATTAATGTCTTCCTGGGGTAGGGTGTTTTATTACTGTCTTCCTGGGGTAGGGTTTCTTATTAATGTCTTCCTAGGGTAGATTGTCTTGTTAATGTCTTCCTGGGGTAGAATGTCTTATTAATGTCTTCCTCGGGTAGAGTGTCTTATTACTGTCTTCCTTGGGTAGAGTGTCTTATTACTGTGTTTCTGGGATAGAGTGTCTTATTAATGTTTTATTGGGGTAGAGTGTCTTATTACTGTCTTCCTGGGGTACAGTGTCTTCTTAATGTCTTCCTGGGGTAGAGTGACTTATTACTGTCATCCTCGGGTAGAGTGTTTTAATATTGTCTTCCTGGGATAGAGTGTCTTATAACTGTCTTCCTCGGGTAGAGTGTCTTGTTTCTGTCTTCCTCGGGTAGAGTGTCTTATTAATGTCTTCCTGGGGTAGAATGTCGTATTACTGTCTTCCTGGGTAGAGTGTCTTATTAATGTCTTCCTCGGGAAGGGTGTCTTGTTTCTGTCTGTCTCGGTTAGAGTGTCTTATTTATGTCTTCCCTGGTTAGGGTGTCTTATTAATGTCTTCCTGGGGTAGATTGTCTTATTACTGTCTTCCTCGGGTAGGGTGTCTTATTAATGTCTTCCTGCGATAGAGTGTCTTATTACTGTCTTCCTCGGGTAGAGTGTCTTATTAATGTCTTCCAGGTGTAGAGTGTCTTATTAACGTCTTCCTGGGGTAGAGTGTCTTATTACTGTCTTCCTGGGGTAGTTTTGGTATAGTGTCTTATTAATGTCTTCCTCGGGTAGAGTGTCTTGCTTCTGTCTTCCTCGGGTTGAGTTTCCTATTAATGTCTTGCTGGGGTAGATTGTCTTGTTAATGTCTTCCTGTGGTAGAGTGTCTTATTACTGTCATCCTCGGGTAGAGTGTTTTAATATTGTCTTCCTGGGATAGAGTGTCTTATTACTGTCTTCCTGGGGTAGAGAGTCTTGCTACTGTCTTCCAGGGATAGGGTGTCTTGTTACTGTCTTCCTCGGGTTGAGTGTCTTGTTACTGTCTTTCTCGGGTAGTGTGTCTTATTAATGTCTTCCTGGGGTAGAGTGTCTTATTAACGTCTACCTGGGGTAGAG
>JAWPHD010007406.1:0-129440 GCA_037043455.1 Cyrtodaria siliqua
AAACACATTTTTTATTGGATGAAAGTAACTGAAACTTGATAAAAGAATGGGAGAAAGTTCATTTTAACATAATCTGTATCAATAACTACAACAATGGACCATAATTAAATTTTAGGACCATAGTTGCATTAAATAATGAACGCCTCTCGTACAAAACAGATTGCTATGCCGGCCAGGAAATACACTAAGGAAACTATTCTTCTATATGTTAATTTTCAAGCATTTCTATAACAAAGAAGGTGTTAGATTAAATATAAAACACGAACATGTTCAATAAAAGGTCAAGAACTTTATGCAAAATAGCACTAACGCGATGTTGTAATTATGCCAAATATTTCAAAACAATACGTATATATATACATATATTAAGACTCAGTTTTGTATTATAAAACATTTACAGTTCAAACACATTTACAGTGCAATATTACTTTAGAGTGCTATGTCAATACATTCATAAACTCATATAAAAACAATGAAAGTGTGAAGCGTACGCCAATTTGTTTTGCGCACTGAAAACATAAGATGTAATCGCTTATATATCGCTATATCGTTTTAAGTGTCTTGAGAATAAATGCTTATATTTGATGCATAAACTAAATTAATATTTATCTTAATACGTTGGATTAATGGGAAAACAAATAGAATGCACACAAAACACCGACAAAGTGTTCCCATGTTGCATCATCACACATTATATCACATTAAACACATTATATCATTTACAGGTTCGTATTAATTTTCCATGAATTGATGCGTATAAGCATCATCGTATTTTAGTGTTCGTGGTTAAGTGCAGACCTACGGTGCCATTGCATTCGGGTTTTGTGGTTTATATACCACATTATTTCTGTATATTGTATACGAATATCGAGTTATCCAATACCGCTATATTAATTAGCATGACGCCAGTTGTCAATCATTTATCCATTTAACCAATCAAACCAATACGATACCTCCGACAAATAATAGCACGTGCAACTGTATTATAATAAACCTATTGTCTCAACAATAGGGCGGAGATATCAAAGTACTGGCGTCATGTTAATTACTACTTTAACATCTTAATTGTCCATATATGTAGAAATGTTTATCCAGTTTGATTATTATAGCTTATTTAAGGTTACATTCTTACACAATCAATTTATCTTAATATTTATATTTCGTATACAATTATGTCCAATTATAACACTACATGATTAGTATGCCTCACCTATATAAATCCCATTTTTCATAGATTTGATATGAATGTAGAACGTATACTGTGCATCAATCAACACATTTTGTAACATGTATAAGGTATGAAGGGAGATGTCTTTATGCATCTGATGTTGTTGATGTTGTTTTGGAAACAATAATCGTGTTTCAATATGCAAAATATCCTCAGATCTATTTACAGGTACAGGTATATTGACAATTTTAAAAAATAAAATAAAAAACACAGGGAAACATAGAAGATTGCAATGTTATTAAAGCTGTAAGTCTTTGTTACTTTATTAATCTTCCCGATGCGCTCTGGAGTATTCGATGTATCGATTTGACATTCCAAAAACGAAGTTGCAGTAACACTATAAGATAAAATTGTGCTGCTCGGTTTACGCCATAACTGATATCCGATTTTATTGAAAATATTGTTTAAAGAATACAGCCATTTTACAATTTATTACACTAAATCGCATTCGCATTGCCTAGCCGAAGAACTGATGGGCATTACAGACAAGAGAAATATTGCAATTCGCTTCTTATATTTCCTTTAGTCGATTTGCGGAGTGGCTCCCGAGAGGGCAATTGTTGAAAATGGCTCTGGCAAAGTACTTTAGAGGGGAGTTGGTGTGTATCTATTACAAACCTAGCACTGTGATTCTGAAGCATGAACTGTAGGTTCTTCACTTTCAGACTTCCGTTAGCAAGATGGTTTGTTGTTTGTTTAGTATTTCACGAAGTTCAGCTTTTTATAAGCGTTATCATGACCTGCGGCTGCAGTTTCTGTTGCGGAATGGATTATGCTTTACGTATCAAAGTTATATAATATCTAAGTCAATAGTACATGAATTATCGTAATACTTTAGTCATGTAACAGGTAATCACAATATTTATTAAGTGTTCACATAGTTCTCTTTTACCATAAAACCGTTATGTTTATTTCGTTGTCTTTTCCGTCTATGTTTTATTCAAGTCAAGTAAAGTGAAGTAATATTTTTTTTAAATTTCGATCACCAAATTAATGGTAATCCATTTATTCACCCCGTAATAGGTCTGTGAGGGTCGGGGTGGGCCACCCCTCAACAAACCGTACAGATATAGATGTAATATGCATAATATTTATTATATATGAACAGTTTTCAAAATATTTAGAAGAAAAAAAATGCATATCTTGATTAGAAACTATATAATTGGGGAGGTTTTTTAATTTTTAAAGTGAAGTAATATTATTTAAAGGTTGTAACGTCAAAACAAGCTCCTTTTACTTATCTTTTTGGGGATGGGTGGGTGGTGTGCAGGTTAAGATATTTCTGTACTGTACACTTACGTTTCATGCCTGAACTTGTAAAATATATATTAATGGTGTAAGAATGGGTGAAGAAAAACTGTTAAAAAAGACAGCAACACTGTATTTATTATGTTGTACCATCCCTAAGTAAGTACCTATCACACTTAAATCTCCAGATTGCATTAAGTTTAGATTGTTTTCAAAACCACTCCTATATCTATTTGAACAGGTATTACAACATGGAAAATTTAATTAGTTTCCCCATAACGTGTGAGTGAGCACATCATTATAACTGCTAAGAATTTCACTTAGAAAGATGGTTTATTTTAAATGATGTAGACCACAGGTTCATAAAACACATACGCATTCACTTATACACTAATTAAGTATACAGCAACCGGAAAGGTGAAGCATTTAGACATCGTTATACATAAGGACGTTTGAGTATAACATACAGACATGGCTGTTAAATTCTTGTAATGACTTCTTTGGAAAAAGTTTTTTACTCAATCAACGTTTCAACTAGACTGGTATCAGTCTATACATTTTAACAATTCATAAATCTAATTTATTTTCACGTTAATAATTAAACGGGCAGTGAGTAACAGTAAGCTGTACATAAACAGGCAGCCCTCAACGTGGGTAATGGATAAATCTGAAATCAGCGGCTTTGGAACAGAAAACGAATGAATTAATACAGTTTTAAAAGCCTGTAATGGCTTAGGTCATATCATTTTGGGAATAGGGAACGGTGATGAGAGGCGATGAGCAGAAATGATAATAATGATGATTAGTGGAAATACATATTATGTTCTCCATCTCTGTTCAGTTCAAAGCAATGGTATACTCAGTTTCCAGTTTCCATTAGGAGAGTTCAAACTCCAACCTTCTGTTGAAAACGACATTTGGCTATTTCTTTGATCCCTCCCAGCTGATAAGGCATGACTGCCTGTTAAACATAAATTAATGAATAAAACAAAAACATGAAGCCATTTATCCTACACAGTATATAACACCGGTTGTCTGACCAAAGAGCCACTCCGTCGATTTTGCCTGTCATATATCTATTTTATCGGCTGATTGCTCGAAATTCACATTCGAATTCCTCTACCTATACCTCCTACATCTCTACCTTTACCTCTTACATCTCTACCTATACCTCCTACATATAGAGGTGGTTTGGCAGCTTTCATCCGACCCATGTATAAGACGTCGAAGTCGAAGAATTTAAATCAGCGCTTGCTATATGGCACCAACAACCTGAAGCAGATACATGCTGTTTCCCCTTTCTATCGTATTACATTAATATCTTATCCTTAGATATTATTCACAACTACAAACATGACATACATCTAAGTCACTAATTCTCACCTCACGTTGTATGTTAGCTGTTAAAGAGTGGCTATCTTATCTGTGTTATACCCCTACTTATCTAGCGTTCTCCATTCTGATGTACTTATATTTCAACTGTTTAATATCAATTTATTCGTTTTTCTAGAGCTTGTACTCGAGTTGAGGACTTTAATATTCGTAATCTTTGTATAACTAATAAGCTATTCTATCAGGGTTACCGTTACCATAAACTTTGTAAAACCTTTGCAAAATGTTATTATCGTAACCCTGATCTTCTTTCCAAACATAAAAGTAATTTAAAAACTCTTCTGCGACAAGGAGTATCACAACCTGACTTCTATGGTGATTTACAAACTTCGTAAGATCCTTGGCCATCATCACTTTCTTACTATCTTTGTTAAACTTGTTAAAATGTTTATCAAATGAGGTTAGGACCCTATCATTTTGCAACGCGCACTGCATGCTTGCTGGTGGAGTCCATTTACAGTTCGCCACTATGCTTTCCTCTTTAATTGTGCGATGACCGGACAGGCTGTGGACCCTATAATGTCGTCTACATAAAGCCCAAATGGACGGTGACGTTTGATGTTTGTCTGCAATCTGGTCTTGTCGTGCCCTTAATGGTTTATTCTCTTGTTGCTATGGCTTATGCCAAGTCATTGAGTACCTTCTTTGTGGCTTTCTAGGCTTTTGTTTTTGTATTTATATATCACGAGCATCTTTGTGTTTTACTTATAATTGCCTATTAATGCTGCCTTGTTGGTTAGAGAATAGTTCATGGTGGGGATTTCTCTATTTACGCTGTCCCGTTTTATTGGGATGACAGTAGAGTAAGTGTGAGATTTGGTGCACCCTAGAACCTTGTTTAAACCCCCAGCGGTCTTTTTTGCCACTGACCGTTCCAAGGCGGTAGCCCCATTGTTAACCCTTTTTTGTTTGTAACGTCATATGCTTTCATTCTTTGTTAACATTGCCATTCATGTTTGTCCTTTTTGCGTGATTTGGGGTTACTGTGTTCCGTGAAAGCTACATTTCCTGTTTGACTTTTATACTTATTTTCATAACCTAGACAGCAATTTATTGGTATGGCATAATTGCTATTTAATGAGGCCATCGACGACGTGAAGGTCATGCGCAGCTTGTCGCTAGTTGCCATATTGCTACATGCAGTCATTGTTGGTTAGAGAATAGTTCATGGCGGGGATTTCTTTATTTACACTGTCCCGTTTTATTGTAATATCAATGTAACATTCATAAAATTAATATTAATTAATTATACTGGCACATTCGTCTTCTTAAAACGTATTTACGAAAACTTTTGTTATAATTACCAAGAGTGGCGATTTAAAGTGAGCCTTCTAAAACTGCCCGTAGGAAATTAATACAAAATTCTAAATAGCATTCTAGTCAACATTTATTAAGAACATGTATTTAATAAAAAAAGTCACGATATCATAACTTCGACCAATAAAATTGATCGAAAAAATAAAGAAATATCAACATAGAAATCTCTATAATGCACCAGTTTTTGTATATGATAGTTGCACTTATTCCCACGTACAAACTTATGATTGGTAATTGGCTTATTATGACTACATTTTGAACAATGATGTCGTTTCACCTGGTCTAGATAATGAATCAGATATAATTTTCAAATGTCGGAAAAAAACAACTGTTTTAAGAGCTGGTTCCCTTAAAAATGCTAACATTGAATATTGTAATTTTTTTTTTTTTAGATGGATATCATATAAAGCAAGTACCTTAGGGATGGTTTCCTACAATAATAGAAAAAAAATGTGCACGAACTCAACTTCTTCTTTGTTAACATTGCCATGCATGTTTGTCCTTTTGCTTGTTTTGGGGTTTACTGTGTTCTGTGAAAGCTGCAGTTCCTCGTGATTTAATTACTACGCATCCGAACTCCTAACTGTATTTTATTCACCGATAAAGCACAGGTACGTATTTATTATTTCGATTCTAACACACCAATAACCCCATTGTTTACACTATTGTGGGGGCACTATACATTATCTCGGAGAGCAGCTATGTTTGCAGGCTGTTCCATTGGGCGCCCCCGCATGCAAAGTTCTGCGCGGTACAAAAGGGTTTAATACACTAGTAGTCACGTGACAAACAATTAAGCCATTGCTTACTTCATATAGCTTGCGCTGTATGACGACAAACGTTCTCAGCTTGTTCAAGATGCTTATTAATGTTATATGTACTGATGCATATGATGGGTTTATATCGTGTGTGTGCAAGGTTTCGGAACATGGCAAGTTTGTTGTCATTAACATTTCATTAAAATTACTGTTGGGGTTCTCTTCGTGACGTATATTTACTAAGTGACGTCATGTAACGTGGCACTTCCAACGGATGAAATATACGCGGGGAATTAATGGAACAGCTGTATTTTATCGTAGAGTAACATACAGCTGTCTCTCTTCTTTGTGTATATGAAAGACTGCGCAGGTTGTGTTACAATCGTTCGGATGCGAGTAATTTAATCACTCGTGCTAACGCACTCGTGATTTAATTACTACGCATCCGAACTCCTAACTGTATGTTATGCACCGATAAAACACAGGTACATATTTATTATTTCGATTCTAACACAACACAATAACCCCATTGTTTACGCTATTGTTGGGGCACTATATATTATCTCGGAGGTCAAGATAATCAGGCTGCTGTGTTTACAGGCTGTTCCATTGGGCGCCGCCGTATGCAAAGTTCTGCGTTTCATTACACGAGTAGTCACGTGACAAATCATTATTGCAAGCTATATGACGTCAAGCGTTTCATTACACGAGTAGTCACGTGACAAATCGGGGGGGGGGGGGGGGGGGGGGGGGTGTGCGCTCGGATTGGGATTGGATCATGGCAGGTTTGTGTAATTAACATTTCATTAAAATTACTGTTGAGTTTGTCTTCGTGACGTATATTTACCATGTGACGTCATGTAACGCAGCGCTTCCAACGGATGAAATATACGCGGGGAATTAATGGAACAGCTGTATCTTATCGTAGTAGAATAATATATCTTCTTTGCGTATATGAAAGACTGCGGAGGTCGTGTTAGAATTTCTTTTAAAATCCAAAATCCAAATATTTATGAATTTCGTTCGTGTTTAAATAAATGAAAAAAAAACATGATTTATCTCTAATAGGTAAAATCACAGTTATTAAAGGTTTTGCTCTTCCCAAACTTATATACCTATTAACAGTCCTAGAAAACCCTAAAGAGGATATTATCAAAGACATAACACAAGACCTGTAACAATTCTTATGGAACGACAAACCTGATAAAATAGGAAGAAAAGCCTTAATACAGGAATACGACAAAGGGGTCTAAAAATGATAATTTAGAAGTGTTTATAAAATCCTTAATACGTAGCTGGATTAAGCGAATTTTAGACCCAAACAATAACGGATCACGGAAATGTGACTATTCAAAAGAACTAAATAAAATATTAAGAGCATTCCAAAAGAATAGAAAACACTACTCCAAGAAGAAGATATAAATGTAACAAATAGTTCGGATGTTTTGATAAAGACTTTTTTTACAAAGCAAAACACCAAATAAACTCCTAAATTGGTTAATAGAAAAAGAGACACATGACAATATTATAAAACCGCAAGTAAAGTGTGAAGAAACTCTAGGAGATTTAGATTGAATGAATGGTGTTTTACGGCAGTTCGACACATAAAATGGTCATATTGTGCGCAAAACCCCACGAAACATGAAGAAATGAGAATCATACAGTGTAATAAGTGTATAAATGAAAACTTGTTAGCTCAAGTCTGTGTAATTTTTGTGGAATGCATGTTGAATCTCTTATAGATTTATTTTGGGAGTAAAATTATTCAATAATTCTGGACGAGTTTACAACGATTTCTCCAGGTTAACTGTTTGGATGTAAATATGGATCTTACAACAATATCATTTGGTATAAGCAAAAACAAAAAACATAGCTGTATTATCAACTTTATTATACTTATTGCAAAATATTTCATTTTCATAAACAAATACAAGAAAGCCCTACCTGAGTTTGACTGTTTTATAAAATATTTAAACAAAAGAAAGGACAGAGAAAAGAATATTGCAATATTTAAAGACACAATTGAGCAACTCAACACCAAATGGAAAACATAAATACATAAGAGAAATTGAAGGGAGACTGAGCTATACGATATAAAAAGCACTCTATGTATGTGAATATGTGTGTGTGTGCGTGTGTATACATGTGTATTTGTGTGTATATATGTGTGTGTATATACATAAAGCGTTGATATATAAAAACGGCATCAACGATGTAACTCTGTCCAAAACTTCTAATATACCTATTTCTCCCCACCTTTCAACTTTCTGCCCCTGCTAATTCAATATAAATTCTCCTTAACGTTTCTTTAATGACATACGGGTATTGCAAGTTGTTGCACCATTAAGATAAGTTACTATACAAGCGAACGTTAATTACTGTATGTAACACATTGTAATATAATATGCCTTGAGAGAAATACAATATTAAAACCAAAAATATAATTTCAAATGTCAAAAATATTACCATACACTTAAGAAATATCATTGTGCATGTGACATTGTATACTACTTAGTTGTACTGGTAACTTGTTGTTTCAGACGTAGTCAGTCTCAGTGTATTGTATGATGTAGAACACCGCTTCAGTCGGTGCAAATTGACGTGATAGATTTAATATCTTGTATAACCTTTCATGGTCAGACTCAATAATAAATACTGATAAAGGTGATCCTATGTGAGCAACAAACACAGTTTAGAGAATAAAGCAGCAGACGCGGTTTTATTAAATATGTTCATGAGAAGTAATGAAAGAAGCAACACCACTCACGCCCCCAAGCGGTATTCAAAACCGAGTAACACTTTCCTCTCATGTTTGTTGCTAATGAAGGATGCTCTTTTCTGTATGTATTGCAGTTATGCTAATTTAGATATATTTAACAGATCTTTATCTCAAGCAAGCCTTTTGGAAAAGGCGAGACGTTTTTAAGTTTTAACACGTGGGCCGTTTGCTACAAACGACAGTCAGCATCTTCATTTTGCTATTTTTTGCATTGGACAGAAGCAAGAGTCTCACTTACATGTTGGAGAAGTCTCTCTATATTTGTAGGTTTCTAGTTAGATGTCTCCATTTCTTAACTGCTGAATGTATAACATGTTTCTCATTAAGGGACTTACTTCAAGTTTGCCATTAGTAGTCATTACTATACTAGTCTTTTGAAATGGTAACATATGAAGACTTTATCAACATCGCCACAAGTAGATAGCTTATCAAATGTTCTTTTTCAGTTGTTTTTCTTTTTCCAAAAAGTCATTCACAACATATTCATTATATACTCAGTTGCAAAAGAAACTGGACACTTTGAAAAACTTACTTTACACCCTACCCTCTTTATCAAGCGATAGTCCCTTAATGAGTCGACCTATTGAAAAACAAATGACATCTTGATAGTGGCAATGGAATGATACAAACCTTGGTATCAAACATGACATATTTATTTTGGAATTTGTCAATTAAATTCTAAAAAAACTTTATACAATTAAATCTAAACAAAACTCAGTGTCCACTTTCTTTTGAAACTGAGTATAGTATTAAAACACCAAGTCTAACATCAAATAATATCGGCTATAATATCGACTACTTAATTATAAGGTTGGTATTATACCAGTATATGCCTGCGTTGAGTTATTATTTTATATGTGGTTTGTTATATTGTTAGGCCGTAGATTTCTTTCCACTAAACCGACCGATCCTAACACGTTAGCCCCTACCGAAAGTTTTGTAGCATTAACACTGTAGAAATCAGGATCTTCTGTCTGCGCAAGCTGTATAAAACATTTAGTGAAATAAAAAATATTATGGCTACCGGCATTCTCTTATTTCTTCGGACATGTTAATGGAAACAAACGTATATTTTTGATTTGGCCTCATTTCATTATCTTGCCAAATCTGCTTCTCGTGTGCACATTGAATTGTTTTCTTTGCTTTCAGTTAAAGTTTTGAGAAATACACTCATATTGGTTGGCAAATAGACTTTGCTGCTTTCCTACAACACTATAATTGTGAGATATATAAGGTTTACCACCACTAATTACATGTAAACCTCCGTGGTGTACTCGAATGTAGTTCCTATAATAAAAGTAATCCCTCCTTTTTTGATGGAAATGGGCATTATAAGTAGAGGAACACTGCCCATTTCTATTCGATTCTATTCGAAGCCTATTAATAGGATATACTGGATCACTGATGAACATTTTCATAATGTCGACTCTATGTTTACACTTTGTGAGCAACCGTCAGTGAAAACAGCTGTACCCTTGACCTTTTTTTTACATAGCTTGTGACCCCACCATTTCTAGTGATTTTTCAAGTGGAAAATCAGTTTTCTAAATGAACATTACACTAATGCCTTATGCATTCTTGAGTTGATTTGCACAAATCATTAATACGTGACACTTTAATATTGGTGTCTGCGGGGGAAATAATTAGTGGTTTCATGCCTTGTGTAACAAAAGAGATTTGGAGGTTGTTGGATATTCTTCATCTCACGCTGGATTTGTGAGACGTGTCACAGGCTCATTTCTATTATCAGGATAACACCATATGTTTTCAAAACCGTATATGATATATTTTCCATAGTGTATCGGCTTTATAGACAGAAAACGTATGGCATCTCCTAATTACGAGTAATTAACTATGTTGATATTATCTCATGCCAGCTACTGAGCACATCTAATTAGTGTCTAAATGTGGCGAACATGTAACATTTCGGACTGGCTGTTATATAATTGCCCATGGATAACATGTATGTCTGGTACATATATCTCGTTGCCGTTTAATTAATTACTTATACAAGGTTGTTTGTATTGCTTCTTATATAGTAACACTAATGTATCTCGCATTCCACTACAATCTTATAGACACATTATTAATATACATTTTAATACACTCATACACAGTTATAGAATATCGGTTTTATAAACTAAATAAAAGTTTCTTTGTATCATTTTTGTCTCGCCCACATAGTGGGTAGCGAGACATAGCAGTCACTTTTCCGGCGGCTGTGGCGGCGGTCACATTTTAAATCAACTATATCTCAACAAAAACTGCTCGGATTTTTCTGAAACGTTGTCAGATGCTTTGTTGGTCAAGGGACATCACGTAGTGCCAACATTACCAAGGTCAAGGTCATATTTTGCGTTATTTTCTCAAAACTTAACCTTGGTTAGGTAACATCCTTGTTTAGGTAACTTAACCTCAGTTAACTGTATGTGATTGCCTTGTTTCTTTGTTTGATACTTGGTCATTTGCATTGTCTGCATTGGTGGACAAAAATTACCAAGGTCAAGGTCAATTTTGCTTATTTTCCCAAAACTTAACATTGGTTAGGTAACTTAACCTCAGTTAACTTTATCTGATTGCCTCACTTTGTCTTTGATACTTGGTCATATGTATGGTTGGCATTGGTGGACATCGAAGAACGACAAAAAACAACAACAAGGTCAAGGTCAAGTTTTGCGTTATTGACCCTAAACATCAGTTTGGTTAGGTAAGTTAACCTCAGCTAACCTTTTCTGATAACTTTAATTTATTTTGTTTGATACTTGATCATATTTATTGATGGCATTGGCGGACATCACTAAATGACAAAAATTACCAAGGTCAAGGTCATATTTTGTGTTATTTTCCCTAAACCTAAACTTGGTTAGGTAGCTTCACCTTGGTTAGGTAACTTAACCTCAGTTAACTGTATGTGATTGTCTCACTTTATGTCTTTGATACTTGTTATATGTATTGTTATACCCCCGCTAAACGAAGTTTAGGTGGGTATATTGTCCGTCTGTCTGTCTGTAGACGCAACATTGTCCGCTCCATAACTCCTCTCTCCTTGAAGCAAATCTCATAAAACTTCATGCATGGACTGCCTATGATAGGAGGATGACCTATATTGATTTTGAGGTCAGTAGAATAAAGGTCAAGGTCACCATGACCTGATAATGAAAAACCTTGTCCCCTCCATAACTCCTCTCCCCCTGAAGCAAATATAATTAAACTTCATAGGTGAACGGCCTGTGGTAAGAGGATGACCTCTATTGATTTTGAGGTCAAGATCACCGGGACACGATAATGAAAAATCTTGTCCGCATCATAACTCCGCTCCTCCTAAAGCAAATCTTATGAAACTTTATAGATGAACTGCCTGTGGTGAGAGGATGACTGCCATTAATTGATATCAGTAGATCAAAGGTCAAGGTTACCGGGACCAGATAATGATTTTTTTTGTCCACTCCATAACTCCTCTCCCCCTGAAGCAAATGTCATGAAACTTAATAGGTGGACTGCCTGTGATGAAAAGATGGCCCCCGTTGGTTTTGAGGTCAGTAGGTCAAAGGTCAAGGCCACCATTACCTGATCATGAAAATCTCACTCCACTCAATCTTTATTCAAACAGTAGGGTGGGGAATATGGGGGTGGGAACTGGTAGTGGGGTTATATTTGTCGCCCTTAAAAGGCGACAGCTCTAGTTGGCATTGGTGGACATCGCTGGATGGCAAAACATACCAAGGTCAAGGTCATATTTTGCGTTGTTTCCCCCAAACTTAACCTTAGTTAGGTAACAAACTTGGTTAGGTAACTTAACCTCAGTTAACTTTATGATTGCCTTACTTTATGTCCTTGATACGTGGTCATATGTATTGTATCATATTTTGCATTATTTTTCAAAACTACACGCTGGTTAAACACTTAACCTCAGTAACTTAACTTCGCTTTTATTTGTTTCATACTTGGTCATATGAAGTGTTGTCTTTGGTGGACTTCATTTAAGCAAACATTTAATAAATATTTCATATGCGGTATGCCGCGGTGGGCGAGACACCCTCATACCGAGGTCTTGTTACTGTTACAATTGCATGACTAGTCTTTATTATACGTGTAAATCCAATCATCATTAAATTGTATGCGAGATTTTCGGGAAATATGGCAAACATTATGGCCGTGAGTTATTAAATATTGATAGTTTTAATCACACTTATCGATTGCTTCGGACGATACTGATCTCCATATTCAAATAATACAGAGTGTGTATGGGCATTATGGGAGATGTCAGTTTTCAAACATGTATAATTTATTTATGTGAAATCCTGCTTGACCCGGTGACAACTCAGTCGACCCTATGCTCCTAGTATGGTTAATAAATTCGACTTTTCCGATTCTCTTGACATAGCTTGTTTACATACTTGTACAGTTGGCCCACGCCAGGTTATATCATTAATCGGCACGGTTATATATTTCAAGAATATTAGAAAATGTCACAGTTTTCGTTGTTTTGTATAGATACGTTTAAGCGGCTTCACAATATTCTTAAGAACAATTGGTCAGCCATCTTTGAAAAAAAAATCCAAAATGGATGAGGTATGATTAATTGAAATTTTCATCCAAATGCATATTATAGGCATGAACATTGTCAATGATATAATAGATGACATTAATGCAACACTACTGATGTGAACAATATTTATTTGGCAGAAATAGTCCCCTTTATATTCGAAAAGTTTAGTGCAATTTTACTCTAAGATGTTTTGTTTTTTATGTTGAATAAATTTAATAATAATAACAGGCGACAGCGAATTCTAAAATCGTGTACGTGCTATATGCACCCTCTTAGTATGACGATAGAAGATAATCTGTTATTGTTTAGTAAGAGCTACTCAATTAATTGCTCGTTTTTATTTAAACACTGCGCATCCTTATACTGCAGCACTCATCGCCGTATTCGCCGTAAGTTTTCTCACATACTCTGTCAATAATGAAACTTTGCAGGAATACTATTTGCTGTGTTACGTGTTGTTTAAGTATCTTGTCCGAAAGAAAAGATCATGTACCTTTCGATTAACAGCAGCATATTGTACATACAATATATAGCGGAAATTCCCGTGTCGCGTTTCTTTTTCCTTTCAGTATATATAGTTCAAATAATTCCGCTGGTTTTGGGAAATAGTGTTGGTTCATATATTTCATATATTTCATCAGGCTGGACATACTGAAACATAGGATGTACCATTGGTAGTCGTCTGATTTAAAAACATAGTCGATATTTATTTTCCGTTGATAAAACATGAACTTATTTATGTCTCGTTATATACATTATTCTGGATATTATTGCAATTTTCACTAATGAAAATATACTAATTTTGAGATCATTTTACGAACCTTTTTGTAGTTACATGCAAAAGGTCGCTTACATCTTCAATGAAAAGGAATGTTTCGTATTTGGTTTCAGTTTTTAATATTTCCGCTCAAATACCATGTTTAACGCAAATAAACTAAAGGTTCTATTCAGGGATGTATTTGCTTCATAACTTTGAATTTCACACATACCTCTATATAGTCGATGTACTTTCCGAGATTAGCATCCCACACGTCGATTTCTTTTATTTCCGAGGCTTTGGGAGGGCTAATTTCAGAAAGTAATGATATAATCGTTACTTGCGACTGAGGAAAGAGCTCAATTTGTAGAAATTTATGAGCATTAGTTGAGTAAAATTCTTAAATATTAAGAATTTATGAAGCAAAAACATTACCTAATCGAGGCTTTGTTGATAATTTGTTGCCGTGAATGCGATCAAACGTCACATGGTTTCGCAACCGTGAAAAAATGTGCTGGATTATGTGTACTTTGTAACAGCATCAACGTCAATCTGTTATTTTATATAGCGCAGTAGGTTTACTTAATTAAAACAAAAGTTATTCTAGTTTGTGTAGAAAACAAGTCTTTAGTTTCCAGCATTTTATATGAATGTTATCTCCAGTTTTACATCAATTTCCGTTTTATTTAATTTTACCCAAGGCTTAAATGGACACATGACAACCGGTTCTAGTTTTCATCTTGTCTTCGTTATTCTACCATAAGTGTTGATATATTACTTGCAATATCATCAAGTAGTAATATGTTTCTAACATTTTAAATAAGTATTTATAACGATTTACAAACGTGCATGCTAGCTATGCAGAAAAAACTAAAGGGCAGCTTAAAACCAAAGACTGCCTTGAGTCATTTTAAGTATACCCACATCGATCAGAACGTAACCGATTAATGAGAATGTGTATAAAGATATAAATTACTTTATAAGACAATGTTTTAACGCATGCTACGCCTTTTCCCTACGTACTTATTAATTAAAAATTAATGGTATGGGAAAATAAAAAGTGCATACTTTGCATAACCCCGTTACCCCCGCACACACACATACACACGCACGCACGCCGGAAAAAAACACAAGAGGCCCAAGAGGGCAAGTGGACGCTCTACTGGCTCAAGATAAAGTTTATGTATAAGGAACCATAAGTCTTTCAAAAATCATTCAACCGGAACATGGTGATGAAATATGCAACTAGGCTTGGTACTGATCATCCCTGCAAAATTTCGTTGAAATCCAGCCAGAGGTTCAGGAGAACTAGTCTAGACAAAGTTGGTGTATTAAAACCTTTAAGGGCTAATAACTCTGCCAAAAATCATTCAACCAGAAAATGGCAATGACCAGTGCAACAAGCTGATCATCCTCGCCAAGATTCGCTGAAATCTGGCAAAGAGTTCAGAAGAGACTAAACAGGACAAAGTTTGTGTATTAAAACATTTAAAGGGTCATAACTCTGCCAAAAATCCTTCAACCGAAATATGGCGACGATATGCACAACTAGGCTTGATACTGATCATCCTTATTAAGTTTCGTCTATATCCAGTCAGGGGTTCTGGAGAACTAACCCGGAAAATAATTGTGTTATCAAAATCCTTTAAAGGGTCATAACTCTGCCAAATATCTGTAAACCGGAACGCGATGATGATATGCACAACTAGGCTTGGTGCTGATCATCCAAGCAAAGTTTCATTGAAATCTGGCAAGGGGTTCAGGAGAAGTAGATCAGACAATGTTTGTGTATTTAAACCTTCAAAGGGCCATCATTCTGCCAACAAAATCATTCAACCGGAACACGGCGATAATTTGTACAACTAGACACGGAATCGATCATCCCTAACAAGTTTCGTTTAATCCGGCCAGGGGTTAAAACCTTTAAAGGGCTATAATCATTCAACTGGAACACGGTGACTATGTACAACTAAGCTTGGTACTGATCATCCCTAAAAAGCTTCGTTTAAATCCGGCCAGGGGTTCAGGAGAACTAGTCAGAACAAAGTTTGTGTATTAAAACATTTAAAGGGCCATAACTCCGCCAACACTTATTCAACCGAAACACGGCGATGATTTTCACAACTAGACATGGAATCGATCATCCCTAAAAAGTTTCGTTTAATCCGGATAGGGGTTAAAACCTTTAAAAGGCTATAATCATTCAACTGGAACACGGTGACTATGTACAACTAGGCTTGGTACTGATCATCCCTGCGAAGGAAATCCGGCCAAATGAAGGTCCTTTCATTTATAATGAGGCCAAGATATAGCATATTTCAGAAAATGACTCCGATGTAAATGGTCCAATCTGGATTGTTTTCGAACTTGTCCAAGCTTTCATTGATATTAACAATCTGGTAAAGTTTCTTAAATATCGGATGAAAGATGAAGGCCCTATCGTCTTAGCGAGGCAAAATCTAGGATTTTTAACTAAATCAAGGGCCATAACTCCACTGTTACTGTTCCGATCTAGCTGGTTTTCGAATTTTTTCGAGCTGTCATTGATATTAGCAATCTGGTAAAGTTTCATAAAGATCGCATGAAAAATGAAGGCCCTTTCATATTAACGAGGCAAAATATAGCATTTTTAACTAAATCAAGGGCCATAACTCAACCGTTACTGGTCTGATCTGGCTGATTTTCGATTTCTTTCGAGCTTTTATTGATATGGACAAGCTGGTAGAGTTTCAAAAAGATCATATGAAAAATGAAGACCCTATCATCTTAACGAGGCAAAATATAGCATTTTTAACTAAATCAAGGGCCAAAACTCCGCTGTTTCTGGTCCGATCTGGCTGGTCTTCGAACTTGTCCGTGCTTTTATTTATATAAACAATCTGGTAAAGTTTGGTAAATATCGGATGAAAGATGAAGGCCCTATCGTCTTGAGGCAAAATATAGCATTTTTAACTAAATCAAGGCCACAACTCCATTGTTACTGGTCCGATCTGGCTGGTTTTCGAATTTATCCGAGCTGTCATTGATATTAGCAATCTGGTAAAGTTTCATAAATATCGCATGAAAAATGAAGGCCCTTTCATATTAACGAGGCAAAATATAGCATTTTTAACTAAATCAAGGGCCATAACTCAACCGTTACTGGTCTGATCTGGCTGATTTTCGATTTCTTTTGAGCTTTCATTGATATGGACAAGCTGGTAGAGTTTCAAAAAGATCATATGAAAAATGAAGACCCTATCATCTTAACGAGGCAAAATATAGCATTTTTAACTAAATCAAGGGCCAAAACTCCGCTGTTTCTGGTCCGATCTGGCTGGTCTTCGAACTTGTCCGTGCTTTTATTTATATAAACAATCTGGTAAAGTTTGGTAAATATCGGATGAAAGATGAAGGCCCTATCGTCTTGAGGCAAAATATAGCATTTTTAACTAAATCAAGGCCACAACTCCACTGTTACTGGTCCGATCTGGCTGGTTTTCGAATTTATCCGAGCTGTCATTGATATTAGCAATCTGGTAAAGTTTCATAAATATCGCATGAAAAATGAAGGCCCTTTCATATTAACGAGGCAAAATATAGCATTTTTAACTAAATCAAGGGCCACAACTCCACTGTTACTGGTCCGATCTGCCTGGTTTTCGGGTTTTTTTCCGAGCTTTTATTGATATTAACACGCTGGTAGAGTTTCAAAAAGATCACATGAAAAATGAAGACCCTATCATCTTAACGAGGCAAGATATAGAATTTTTAACGAAATCAAGGGCCATAACTCCGCTGTTACTGGTCCGATCTGACTGGTCTTCGAAATTGTCCGTGCTTTTATTCATATAAACAATCTGGTAAAGCTTGGTAAAGATCGGATGAAAGATGAAGGCCCTATCGTCTTGAGGCAAAATATAGCATTTTTAACTAAATCAAGGCCACAACTCTGTCACTGGTCCGATCTGGCAGGTTTTCGATTTTTTCCGAGCTTTTATTGATATTAACAAGCTGGTAGAGTTTCAAAAAGATCACACAAAAAATGAAGACCCTATCATCTTAACGAGGCAAAATATAGCATTTTTAACTAAATCAAGGGCCATAACTCCGCTGTTACTGGTGCGATCTGGCTGGTCTTCGAAATTGACCGTGCTTTTATTTATATAAATAATCTGGTAAAGTTTGGTAAAGATTGGATGAAAGATGAAGGCCCTATCGTCTTGAGGCAAAATATAGCATTTTTAACTCAACCATGGGACATAACTTCGCTGTTAATGATCCGATCTAGCTGTTTTTCGAAATTTTCCGAGCTTTCATTTACATAAACAATCTGGTAAAGTTTGGTAAAGATCGGATGAAAGATGAAGGCCCTATCGTCTTAACGAGGCAAAATATAGCATTTTTAACTAAACCAATGGCAATAACTCCGCTGTTAATGGTCCGATCTAGCTGGCTTTCGAACTTATCTGAGCTCTCATTGATATTAACAATCTGTGCAAGTATGGTAAAGATCAAATAATAAATGAAGGTGCTAGAGTGTTCACAATGCTTAATATGGCATTTTCAGCAAAACAAGGGCCATAACTCAGGTGAAATTATTCCGATCTTGCCGGTTTTCGAACTTGTCCGAGCTTTCATTAATATAAAGACACTGGCAAAGTTTAATAAAGATCCGATTAATATTAAAGGCCCTAGGGCGTTCGCAAGGCAGAAAATAGCAATTTTTTAGGAAAAAAACAAGGGCCATAACTCCGATGTTACTGTTCCGATTCAGCTGTTTGAGCTCTCATTGATATTAACAATGTGTGCAAGTTTGGTAAAGATCAAATAAAGGTGCTAGGGTGTTCACAAGGCAGAAATGGCATTTTTCAAAAAGAACAAGGGCCATAACTCTGGTGTTACAGACCCAATTTAGCTGATTTTCGAACTTGTCCAAGCTATCGTTGGTATTAACAATCTGTGCAAGTTTGGTAACGATCTAATTATAAACGAAGGTGCTAGAGCGCTCACAAGGCAGAAAATAGCAATTCTCAGAAAAAACAAGGGCCATAACTCCGGTTTTACTCATCCGATTTGGCTGGTTTTCAAACTTTTCCGAGATTTTATTGATATGTACAATCTGTACAAGTTTGGTAAAGATCAAATGATAAATGAAGCTGCTTGAATGTTCACAAGGCGTAATATGGCATTTTTCAGAAAAAAACAAGGGCCATAACTCCGGTAAAATTAATCCGATCTGGCTGGTTTTCGAACTTTTCCGAGCTTTCATTGATATAAAGACACTGGCAAAGTTTCGTAAAGATTTGATTAATAATGAAGGCCCTAGAGTGTTCACAAGGCAAAAGTTAACGGACGGATGACGGACGGACGACGGACAACGGACGACGGACAAACTCGCCATCCCATAAGCCTTCGGCCAGTAGAGCTAACAACCTCAGCACAAACCATTCTCTGCTTATACTCTGCCACAAAATGAGAACCCAGCGCTAAATTTAAATCTGATATGTTTAGTAGATGTTTATACGGTTGCATAGACGTGACATGTGAGAAAAATAATTTATCTCGTGGCCACGACTTATTTTCTCGTGGCCACGACTTATCTATCTCGTGGCCACGACATAATTAGCCAATCAGAAGTGCTAAAAAAAATCGCTAGAAATCGCGACTTTTCACCCATATTGGGGTATGGGCTCCATCTCCCCCCTACCGGCGGAACCCCCACCCCTACCACACCCATCCGGCCATGCCAATTCTTTTTTTTTACATATTGCTGAGTTGTTTTTGGTCCATTCATAGACTTATAGCTATGTTGCCTGCCCTCAACCCCTTCTCCGCCCCACCCACCCCGCCTAAACCACTCAAAACCCGATATATATATATATATATTTTTTTTAACATATTTATGTGTTGTTAAGGTCCATTTCTAGATTTATAGCTATATTGCACCCCCACCCCGCCTAACCCACGCGAAACCTGTTTTTTTTTTATTTTTTTTTTTTACATATTTCTGTTTTTTTTTTGGTCCATTCATAAACTTAAAGCTACGTTGTCCACCCCCCCCCCCCCCCCCCAATCCCCACACCCCCATGCCCAACCCACTCGAAAACCGATTTTCTTTTACATATGTCTGTGTTGTTTTGGTCTATACATAGACTTATAGCTATGTTTCCCCCTACCTTCTCCCCCACCATCCCCACCCCACACACCCCACTCCGCCGGTGGAAACGTAGCTATAAGTCTGTGAATAGACCAAAACAACACAGAAATATGTAAAAAAAAACATCGGGTTTCGAGTGGGTTAGGCGGGGTGGGTTAGGCGGGGTGGGTGGGGCGGAGGAGGGGTGCAGGCAACATATCTATAAGTCTATGCATGGACCAAAAACAAGTCAGCAATATGTAAAAAAAAAACTGGCACTGCCGGATGGGGGCGTGGGTGGAGGCGCCGGTAGGGGGAGAGGGAGCCCATACCCCAATATGGGTGAAAAGTCGCGATTTCTAGCGATTTTTTTCAGCACTTCTGAATGGCTCATTATGTCGTGGCCACGAAATAAATAAGTCGTGGCCACGAAATAAATAATTTTTCTCACATGTCACGTCTATGCCATCGTATCTTTAGTATCAACAATGCAAATATCAGTTTTCAGTTTTAAAACCGGTTTCATGTGCAAATTCCAGCCCCGTAGCTACACTGAGGCACACCGAGAGCAGACCCTTTAGCACGCTACGATTCTCTACACTACTAAGGATAGTATCAAAGCGTAATTAGGATATGATTTTAATGAGATTGGCACACAAAGGCAGTTGACTTTGTTTAATTTTGGGAATGTACATACAAACAACTTTAATATCGATACATTATCAATCGTTGACAAAATATTTCATGCTTAAAACTGAAAACATTGTCTGGGAAATGCAACAAAATGCAGGAAATCTAAACAAAATCCAGGGCGGAGAAGGCGGTGAAATGCCCCCGGACACCAAAATAAGGGATTTGCCTCGGTTAAATTTCAGGGCTGGCTACGGACCTGAATTCGCTCTGCTTTCTTATATGTGTTTTAAGTTTATCACGATTACTCTATGATGGATTGAAGGTGTGGTTGGTAGATATTGAGTAACCTAACGTGTACGAATATATTGTAAAGTGTACTGTGTTTCATTTGAAATATTGCTCTCGCATGAATCATACAATTCGCTTATGTGTCGAGATCTACGAAAGATACGGGAAGTAATACACGTTTAAGAATGAAATTAAGTGTTTGCATACTGTGTGTGTTTTATTGAAACCGATAAAAGATCACTGAATAGTTAATTAGAGGTAAGATGTGTTTTATTTGTGCATATATATACTTCACATATGTATTACTTTAATGTATTAACATTGATTATAATATTAATATATTAACTTTAGTGGATTGTTTTCATTGTTTGCATCATAATTGCTCGATTAATAATAGCACAAAGTAGGAATTGCCAGATGTTAACGAAACGGCATTGATACAGTAGTATCATAATAAATAGTTTAATATGTTACAAGGGAGAAAAATAAATATGGAGATCTTCTTGACATTAATAAAGATCTTACAATACCTGGGCCTAAACATTTTAAACTGTGTATACATGCATGTTAAAACAATATAACATAATGCCATTCATTGTTAATCGACTATATAATTAAAGTGTTAACGTGTTTTATGTGTTAGTATGCTACAAGTAAGTAGAGTTATTTAACCATGCAATCAGGAGTGATTTCGGGGATCAGTATACTACATTGCGTACCGGCTTCCAGTCTACTTGGCCCTACCATCTCTCAGTCACATTCGCAGGTACGAGGTTGATATGACGAATGAATTGCAAACTAGGGTTGCCATATTTGTGTAATGCTTATATTGCCTATTAAGGTATGAAAGTACCAATTATTTTCCCCATAGACACCAATGTTAAAGTGTCACATATTAATGATTTGCTGCAAATTCATCTCAAGTATGGATAATGCAGCAGTGTAATGTTCATATAGAAAACTATTTTTCCACTTGAAAAATCACCAGAAAACGTGGGGTCACAAGACATGTAAGAAAGTTCTTGTTTGTTTACTAAACAGGTCAAGGGTACAGCTGTTTTTATTGATCGACTGTTTTCATTGCTCACAAAGTGTAAGCATAGAGTCGAAATTTCGAAAATGTTCATCAGTGATCCAGTAAAACCTATTACTACGCTTCTTATACATATAACCACAAAATCGAATAGAAATGGCCAGTTTTCCCCTACTTATAATGCCCATTTCCACCGAAAAAGGAGGGATTACTTTTTATTATTCGACTACACCTCGGAGGTTTACATGTAATTGGTGATGGTAAACCTTAATGTTGGTGAGGGATATAGCATGGCGGGATTTTTTTTAATTGGCAAATTTACAATGTATCGTTTTATTTGGATGGCAATAGGGTAAGAGTGAGGTTTGGTGCACCCTAGAACCTGGCGGCCAGTGTTGCCACCGACCTTTCCAAGACGGTAGTCCTATAACCAACCCTTTTATGGGATGTCATATACCTTGCCCTTTATGGGATGTCATACACCTTGCCCTTTATTCATTATTGTAATTGTTGTTTGCGTGTTTTGGTCGACTGTGGTTCTTGAATGCTATATTTACTTCGACTTTTACATCTGACTTTTACATCTATTTTGATTTTGATTTTGATAATTTGTTTATTTTTGAGTTTTTTGTGCAAAATGTTGGTTACACGGATAACAATGTGTCGATATTTATCATTTAGGAGATAAATAATGCGTTATTCCATCTTAAAACAAATGATTCGGCAGACTTAGTAGGGCTTTATCAATGTCAGATGTTTCCATCCTAAAGTAAAGATTGAAATGGGAAACATATGTGTCTGATAGAAATTTACGATATTTACTTAATGCGTTGCTAAAGAACTAAAACTATGGTACTGAAATTGAGTTTCACTTCTTTCTTGAATGCCACCCTTATTTAAGTGTATTTTAACACCTGTTGGTGAAGTAATTGATCACAAACTGTAATTTATTCTTTTTTCCCCCACAACTTACAGAAGATATATAATTCGCATTTAAAAATGTTTGTTAAACTAATACAAAGGTTGAAAATCTCACAAGTATTTGATTATATGTGTCATTATACAAACATCATACAAACATGTATAACTACGTATACATATTTTTTTTGGACCAAAGACCTGCAAAATGTAATAAAACAACCTGACTTATAATTTATGTTGATCGTGATTTATAAACTTCGTATGGTCCTTGGTCACGATCGCTTTCATACGATCTTTATCAAACTTGTTAGAACATTTATCACAAGCGGTTACGCGATGCGATGACCAGACAGATTGTGAACCCTATGATGACGTCTACATGAATCATGGAAAGGAAGTAAAAATTAAATCTTTCAGTCTTGTTGTGTCGTTCCTTAAAGAGGTTGATGCACCATTTCAAACAATATTTATTTAAAAGGGCTCTGACAGCCCTAAAAATGACTGAAAGAATTATCAAAATGCCATGAAAAATAAATGAGATATGACCTGTTGTAAATTTGCATGGAACATAAATGGAGGCGCCATCTTGGAACGAAGACGTCATCACGCCTTTTTACTATATATGGCAAATTGACAAAATATATTATAAAGCAAACAAAATCACTGCAAATTGATTACAATTAAATATACAGATGTAAAATGTATACATTGTATGCTTATTTTCATTTCCAATGATGTAAAGCCTGATATTTCAAATGAGGGAAGATAAAATGTCACGCGCTGATATCAACAATGACACGTGTATGACGTCATTGTGTAAATAAACATGCCGAACGTTATCTGTTGACCTAGTCTCGGCCAGCTAGACCGTATCATGCATAAGTCTCTTACTTGCAGATTAGTCCACTAGCGATTAGCACAATTTATTCGCGCGTTTTTTTCACGCGCATATTTAACGTGACTTGCTGCTTCTCATAAGTTAAAAATGACATTATTTTTAAATTAACTTAAAATTATGTTTTTCGAGTCTCGTTGAATCTCTAAAAATCTCGCCAAATTCGCCCAGAACGTTAGGGCGATTTTAAACGTCCTATTTTCCCCAGGCCCTGGTAGCATAGCGCAACGAAGAAATCAGAAGCGGTCCGTGTGACCGAGGCTACTGTTGACCACGTCAATGCACAGAATGTAAATGATATGCCAAAAAAAAAAAATCGGTCATTGATATACTGTTCAGATAGGGATATTCCAACCCTCGGTATAACTGTTTTAATCGCAACATCGGCAGAGCCTCGGTTTTAATACTTCGTGTTGGAATTCCCGATTTTCACCGGATTCGCATAAAATATTCTTATAATATGATACGGCACCGCCTCAGTCATTTATGTGATTATTTAAGATTAATGTTGTGTTTTTGTAAATCACATTGAATTATACAGGAATTTGCAAAGTTGTAGAACTAACACATTTCTAGGTATTTTTTCACAGAATTTGCAATATAAAACCTTTAAATACTAATTTAGGTAGAAGGAGCAATACATAGAAAATAAATCCACTTACAGTTTACAAAATCACTTTTAACTTTCTTAATATGCCTTTGCTATGTACTATGTATCCCACTACAAGCATCCACTAACCATTGTTCACTGAGAAATGGATACGGCGGCGGAATAAAATCCCTTTATAAACTTTATGTGGAATGATTTTACTATTGCTCTTTCTACATGGATTGGTATGTAACGATTTTCATTGCGTGGTCCGCGTATTAATTTTCATACCCCACCCAACCCCTTCTCCAAGAAGCGAAAACGGGGTTAGAGGGGGTATGCAATAAAACCTTAAGTTCGGCTTAAAAAGTTTGCGTATTGTAAAATTAAAACATTTAATAGGTAACTCTAAACAGGTTATCGCATTTTTTCAGTAAAAAATGTTTTTAAACGTGTTTTATTGTGGCAATATCCGTTATAAAATCCTGCTAATGTAAGCTTTCCCATCGCTTAATGGAATTAAGGCGGGACAATATTGCATATTCTGTGTAAAACTTCTTAGAAATACTTAAAATGTGTTAGATCCTTAATATTGCAAATTTCCTATATAGTTCAATGCGATTTACAACGACAATTATGCATGAACCTGAACAGGTGGATAGACGTATTGACCAACGTGTTAATATTTAGTAATTAGATAATACTGTAAAATGTACTATTCTTCTTTTCGCCTTTTTTCAGGACAGACAGACAGACAGACTTTTTTTATTCAGACTTGTACAAAGTACATCGTCTACAATACATACATATTAGCATATATGATGTCAACGTATATATACAAGTAAATGATGAAATATATACAAATGGTATAATTAATCATTTCATTATTATTGTTATTATTATTATTATGTAGTATAGTAAATAAGGAATGCATGAACAACCAGAAAAGGATCTCAAACAAATTCATAACAAGGTATACATACATTTTATACTGGTATGACTTCTCTGTGTATTAACATTGATGCCAACTATCCTATTATATAAAGCTTGAGTCGGATCATTGGTTGTTCCGAAAGAATAATAAATGGACTCTAAAAAACTTGGGAAAAGGTGAAATAATTATAAAAAGAAATATACGACAAACATATTGGAGATATGACATATTATTTTTTCAAAAACAAAACAAAGCATCAACTAAAAACACTTATACAGTGCATTACGGTGTAAAGAATCTTCATACTTCGGGGCTATTATCACTGAAAGGCACAGCTCAGCCATGGAGTTATCTTTTTATTACATGTCTTCCTAAATATAAGCTAAATTCAATGGGGTGTTTGACTGGGCTGATGTTATACAACTATAGAGATCTTGAGAATGTTCATACTGCCAGAATCCTCTCCAGTAGCGTATCGATCTATCCGCCGACCACGTATCCTTCCCCTCTCTCATGGGCAGCTCTAAATAACCTATACTGTGTTGATGAGCCGTTAAACAACATTCAATTCAATTAAACTCTCCAGTAGCCCACGGCGAGTATTCAGGGGCGTAGCTGGCCTATAATGGATGTGCAAGCAAACGTTGCGAGGGTGGTACGGGGGCATGCTCCCGCTTTACAATTTTGACTTAACATAATGCATTTGGTGCGTTCTGGCGTGTTTTATGTCATTTGAATTACTGTTTACATATGTTTTGGTAATCTGACCTTCAAACAAAACTGAAAGATTCATAAACGGCGTTACACCAACACACGTTGGAGGACATACGTCCGCTTTTCAGAGATTGAAATATCAGTTTAACATTAAATCTATATGTATACATTATAAATGATACGGACCATGATGGAATATAATGAATTTATTTGGAAAAAACAACACCGGAGTAATTCAAACACACGATAAGTGGACAGGCTATATTTGTTATGGTCGTTTTATAATTCCGGCTTTCACCATTTACTAAGTTTTTTACAAGGTATTTTAAATAAAACTTGAAAATAGTGCAACAACCACTTTAATTCTTAAAACAATACGCTCTAGAAAGAATGGCACAATGCATCAAAGTTGAATCTCTTCCCGGAACACATTATTGCGTGCCGAGGTTTCACAAGCTCGTTTTCTTCTATAAGCTTTTGTACTGAAATCAAAGAACCTGTAATCTATTCCCCGCACATTCAAGAGTTAAGACTAGAGTTACCTCGCCTGATTAGAAAAAAACAACGACATCTTAGCGAAATCGTTGCCCTCGTCAACGTCCTGTAATGATATACTGTAAGCGTTTCATTGCGGCTAGTAAGTATCGTCAGTTAAGGCGTGCAATTTCATTTCATTATTCAAAACATCTCTATTCAATTCTTAGTTTGTGCGTGCTCGTGAGTCAAAGTGTGTGTCTAATGTAACACTGAATACAAAATAACTTTTAAATTGAAATCATTAAATCTTGGTTTTAAAACCACATTGCTTGTTTTCTTTGTACATAATACACAACAAATGACACCGGTAATATAATCATCTTTTATTATATGATATGATAAGAATCTTTCGTGGGTATCTGGTGAAGATAGGGAATTCCCTATCTGAACCGAATACCCATGCTTGCATATCAGAGACAGTTACTAAAATTTTGCATGATTTCCTGCATACCGGATGTTGGTGCGCGCGTGACTTTTATCTAGACCCTAGGGTGAGATGGAAATATTTAGCCCCGGTAAAATGACGGATTTTCTTGTCCGGTATGCAATGACGTATATTACATCTTCAACCTTTATAGCCACACTCGTGTATCTGACAGTTTAAATATCCTTGGTGAGATGAAGACCTCTTGTACGAGATCACCATAACTGAATAATGATAATTAAAACCATTACCTGCATGATAACGTTCCCACAACCATTACCTGCATGATAACGTTCCCACAACCATTACCTGCATGATAACGTTCCCACAACCATTACCTGCATGATAACGTTCCCACAACCATTACCTGCATGATAACGTTCCCACAACCATTACCTGCATGATAACGTTCCCACAACCATTACCTGTATGATAACGTTCCCACAACCATTACCTGCATGATAACGTTCCCACCGTTGTAGTTACATTCATGACATTTCACAAGTATACTATCACTGATACACAAGTATACTATCACTGATACACAAGTATACTATCACTGATACACAAGTATACTATCACTGATAATCACTGATACACAAGTATACTATCACTGATACACAAGTATACTATCACTGATACACAAGTATACTATCACTGATACACAAGTATACTATCACTGATAATCACTGATACACAAGTATACTATCACTGATACACAAGTATACTATCACTGATACACAAGTATACTATCACTGATACACAAGTATACTATCACTGATAATCACTGATACACAAGTATACTATCACTGATACACAAGTATACTATCACTGATACTATACTATCACTGATAAGAAGAGGATCACTCGTAATTGTGGGGCCTTGGTCAACGTTATCATGACCCTGTCATAAACAACCTTGTCGACACGATAACTGTTCAACCTTTAAAGCCACTCAGTCATGAATGACACAGATGAACTGTCCTTGGTGAGAAGACGCACGCTGTTGAGTTTGGGAGTCAATAGGTCAACAATGTTACCATCATGTTACCATCATGTGACAAATACCAATAACTTAGGCAGGGTTTATCATCAATATAAAAGAGTATGATAATGGACCTGGATAACACATCAATACTGAAAGCAGGTCACTCGCCGACTTTGACCCGTTTTACATGCTTAGCTCTTTTATAAAGACACGGTTACACACTATCTAATTAATTTCCTATTTATTGAAATTAACTTGATTTACTATACTGTACATCTATGTGCGGTGCTCTTGCATAACAAGTAACACTACTTCATTTTTTGTGTGTTTTGCATCTTGGATCCAAAGGCTACAGGATAACTGATTTTCAGTTCATAAAACTGTGAATGACCTTGTTCTGAAATTGTATTATCATCTTTTAGATCCAGCAGGCCAAAGTTAATACCCATTCTTTCTCCAGTGTAGTTGTTACCATTGGAGAAGATGGCTTTCTGGAGCAAGATTGCCTCTACCCTAACATGGCCTAATAAATTGCTGCATCAGATCATGAAGGAGTTTGTTTCCTTATGTGATTCGTTGACTGTGTCATCTTATGTTTATTTTATATTACATATTTGTCTGTGATTTGTATAGGAAATACTGGGAACTCGTTCTTATATCGGGGCCATTTCTCTACCTCGGGATATATTTCCCGTATCTCAAAAACACTGGTTATTAAACTCTATATAATACACAACTCACGTTGGCTTGCTTGTTGAACAGATTCATCATAATCCATTTCCTGCCCTTTACAGACATCTTTGATTATTCTACTATGTCATAAGCTGTCTTCCTTACATTTACATTCCTTATCGAAGTTGTCTAGAAAAGTATATGTTTTTATGTCATTAAATGTTTATTGTCAATCATTTATGTATTTCAAACAATCCAACCCATAAGATACCTCCGACAAACAATAACACGTGCGACTTTATTATAATAAATACCGAAAAATAATAAGCACGTGCAACAGTATTATAATATAAACTATTGTCAGTCTACTCCGACATCAACAATAGGCGGAAATAGCTAAGTAGGGGCATTGTGTTAAATATCAACATGTTAAATTTTGATTTACTTTGGAATATTCCACAAAGCTGTTGTTGAAATCTTGCTGGATCTGCATCCTGCTGAAAACTGTTATCTATTAAGTTGTTTCGTAGTTAACGTGAAGAGACACATAAGAGGTCAGTTTGAGGAACGGATAAAGACAAGGGCTGGGTCTTCCAAACACTGACCGTTTCTGTCTCAGTTGCCGTGATTATTGCCAGTTCCATAGTAAGAAGAACCAAGACATTGAATTTGTAATTATTATGATTTTTGCCAGTTTCATAGTAAGAAGAACCAAGGCATTGTAATTATTATGGTTATTGCCAGTTCCATAGTAAGAAGAACCAAGACATTATAATTATTATGATTATTGCCAGTTTCATAGAAAGAAGAACCAAGGCATTGTAATTATTATGGTTATGGCCAGTTCCATAGTAAGAAGAACCAAGGCATTGTAATTATTATGGTTATGGCCAGTTCCATAGTAAGTAGAACCAAGACATTGTAATTATTATGATTATTGCCAGGTCCATAGTAAGAAGAACCAAGACATTGTAATTATTACGATTATTGCCAGTTCCATAGTAGAACCAAGACATTGTAATTATTATGATTATTGCCAGTTCCATAGTAAGAAGAACCAAGGCATTGTAATTATTATGGTTATTGCCAGTTCCATAGTAAGAAGAACCAAGACATTATAATTATTATGATTATTGCCAGTTTCATAGAAAGAAGAACCAAGGCATTGTAATTATTATGGTTATGGCCAGTTCCATAGTAAGAAGAACCAAGGCATTGTAATTATTATGGTTATGGCCAGTTCCATAGTAAGTAGAACCAAGACATTGTAATTATTATGATTATTGCCAGGTCCATAGTAAGAAGAACCAAGACATTGTAATTATTATAATTATTGCCAGTTCCATAGTAGAACCAAGACATTGTAATTATTATGATTATTGCCAGTTCCATAGTAGAACCAAGACATTGTAATTATTATGAGTATTGCCAGTTCCATAGTAAGAAGAACCAAGACATTGTAATTATTATGATTATTGCCAGTTTCATAGTAAGAAAAACCAAGGCATTGTAATTATTATGGTTATTGCCAAATTCCATAGTAAGAAGAACCAAGACATTGTAATTATTATGATTATTGCCAGTTTCATAGTAAGAAGAACCAAGACATTGTAATTATTATGATTATTGCCAGTTCCATAGTAAGAAGAACCAAGGCATTGTAATTATTATGGTTATTGCCAGTTTCATAGTAAGAAGAACCAAGACATTGTAATTATTATGATTATTGCCAGTTCCATAGTAGAACCAAGACATTGTAATTATTACGATTATTGCCAGTTCCATAGTAAGAAGAACCAAGGCATTGTAATTATTATGATTATTGCCAGTTCCATAGTAAGAAGAACGAAGACATTGTAATTATTATGATTATTGCCAGTTCCATAGAAGAACCAAGACATTGTAATTATTACGATTACTGCCAGTTCCATAGTAAGAAGAACCAAGACATTGTAATTATTATGATTATTGCCAGTTTCATAGTAGGAAGAACCAAGACATTGTAATTATTATGATTATTGCCAGTTCCATAGTAAGAAGAACCAAGACATTGTAATTATTACGAATATTGCCAGTTCCATAGTAAGAAGAACCAAGACATTGTTATTATTACGATTATTGCCAGTTCCACAGTAGAACCAAGACATTGTAATTATTACGATTATTGCCAGTTTCATAGTAAGAAGAACCAAGACATTGTAATCATTATGAAACTATACTGACTGCAGTCATTCTTGCTTTTTATCATATGTTAAATTGCTTTCGAATACAAGAAACCATTTGTCGTTTTTCTCTTCTGTCTGTTTTTTTTTCTTCTAAAATGCATTTGTACGTCAATAATTAAACCATGTATGGCTTCTGTTTGTGAAGAATTCCTTGTCTTCGCCAGTTGTGTTAATCGTAGTTCGTGTTTAGTAACAACTTAACAACTTCAGGAGTTCCTTTTTTCCAGGTGATATCCAGGTTACCTTCTTCCAATTCTTTTAACTTTTTTCATCCTAATTTATTTTTCCCTTCTCGACTCGTCTCGACGTCGTTGTTTCCCAAAATACGGAGATTCTTTAATATGAACAGTGCAAATATTGATAAAAATAAAATATATGAAAGGGGAAATTGGCAAATCGCCGAACACGATAAATATAAAGATATTGCAGTTTCAGTTCGATTGAGACTTTATGAAACCATGCTTCCATTTTATATTGCAGACTCAGTGACACATATTGATAGTGATACACAATTGACTGTCAGGATCAACATTTGCAGCGATGGTTAACTAGATCACGCGTGACAACTCTGCAAGTGATATTAAACTAATGCTGACACAGCGCATTACTGTTACTGGATGACCCTTTATTGAACGTTTGAATTGAAGAGAAATTGGGTATTTCATGGTACACCTATGATAAGCTTCGTGAACATAAATGAATTTTGCTTTTAAGACAATATATGTGTGAAACATTACATGCATATGTATAAACGTAGCTTGATTCCCATTGGCTCAACCGAATCAGCATTTTCGAGCTGCTGTGACGGAATGTCAAAATAAAGGCAAAGTAAATAAAGATAAAAAGTGTTGATTATTATCTCACTACATAAAGAGAAAGAAAGCTGTTTTGGATATCAAACTTATTTTGATTAAAGTAAAACTGTTACAACTATATGAAAAAGAATAAAAGAAGAATTAAAACAACAACAACAACAACACAAGAATCATCAGAAAACATAAACGGAAACACATGATCAGCAGATTAACAGTGTGAACGGATTCAAGATTGTGCACCGATAGTAGCAACAGTTGTGTTACGAAAACAAAACGATTGCATTTTCGTTCAGTTTACAACAACACAATACCAGAGAAATAATGGAAACAAATAAAACAGAAACATTAGAAGATTTGAACTCGCGGTATGCGGACGCATTGTTGCCGCTGACGATCATATTTGGTTTATTTACGTTATTTGGTTTCTTGGGAAACCTTTTAATCTTACTTGTGTTTTCACTAAGCCGACAATATCGTCACAACAACTTCAAAATTTTCGTTTTAACGTTAGGAATAATTGACTTCGTCACGTGCATCACGTTGATTCCAGCCGAGATGGTGAAGCATAGACATTATTTCAGTTTTGATGACGCGATATCGTGCAAGGTCAAGTGTTTCTTTAATGTGTTTGGCGCATCGGCATCTTGCCTAGCCCTTCTAGTCATATCCATAGACAGGTTTAGAAAGGTAGTTCAGCCAATGCGTAAGCAACTGTCAACAGGATTAGCAGTAAAGATACTTTTTGTCACCTCACTTGTAATACCAGTTCTACTCGCTATACCAGGAACAATAATGTGCGGAATCGAAAAATCAAACAAGACCAACCTGTATGGTGGTAAGACGGAAATCTTTTTCTGTGCGACTGAGGATTTTTACAGATATTCTATCTTGAGAAAAATTTACAAGCATTCATTTATATTTACGCAGGTCACAATTTCATTAATCTATATAATTCTTTACACATTCGTTTTGCGCGAGGTCACCAAGCAACTCAAAACTATGCGAAATAATTCTTCATTTTCAGTTGCATATAGAGAACCAAACGCTGTTTTCCGAAATAATTCAGACATCACAAGAAAGTCACATCATCTATCAGTTAATACAGCTGAGGATAACCTGTTACAAAAAGATGCAGTTGTAAACGGTACCCTCGGTATAAAAGACAATAAAAGGAAGAAGACGATTATGTGTAATGCAAGCATGAGGAGCAGTGGAACGATGGCTCCAATGCTCCAAAGGTCGCATTTTCCATATAAGACAATAGTTTGGTTTATTTTAACAATCATATTCATAATAACGTACATAACCCACATTATTCTGGCCCTAAGCGTGGAGAAAGTAATCGTCATGACTCTCAGTGAGTTCTCTGTCTACTCGTTCTTTTTTCGAATTTATTTCTTTAATCATATGATCAATCCATTTGTTTATGCCATCTTTGTCAAAAGCTTCAGAGAGTCATGCAGGCATCTAATACAAGACATAATGACAAAGCTAGCTGATTGGTGTACTTAACTGATGTGTTTATGCTTTATTAGATTACGCTTCAGTCGTTAAAATTGTATAAATAGAGGATCTTACATGAGTATTCATTATAGAATTTATTAAACGAGTTGGCAAATTGATATAATGCGAGGCACTTGCCGAGCATTATATCATTTTTGCTAACGAGTGTAATAAATTCAATAATGAATGAGCACGAACGTTAAATGCTATTTATTGCATAACTTATAACGTCACATTACGTCAGAAAACGTACATTAACATGACGTACATTAAAGTGACGTCCATGACGTCATTAACGTTATGTTATACCACTAGTTGAATATCGAAAATATTGAATGGTGTTATTACACTTCCACACCACATGTTATGTGATAAACATTGGTATTTATATACCGAGTCAAAAAAGAAAGTGTGCACTCAAATGTGCTTAATCAAGATCATTAAACATATTACACTACTGTAAACGTTTACGTGATAAAATGTTCAAACATCGTAACATTACGTTTGAAAAGAAGTTAAAAGTGTGACATGCACGAGCATTCAAGAACACCAGGAATAAACAAGATGACTTTATATTGCGTTGTACCATTCATCTGCATGCATTATGCAATTTTGTTTGTTGCTCTCTTTTGACATTGAGGGACTCAAACTCTGTATTGAGGACCTTTTCGTAAATAGGTATAACTACTTCATTAATGCATATATTTTGTATATTTTAAATCTTTCTAAATTTGTCATTATTAAGAAAAATATTTCCAAAATAGATGTACACACTTTCTGTTTTGATTGAGTATATTATAGTAAGTTAATCCATATTCAAATAACGTTTGATTATTAATTGTTTTACGTAAATTACTTCTTGAATTTAATGTCTACCAAATGCTGTTTCCGAATATATATATAATCGAAATAGAATCTTATTCTTGCATGCATTTGATGTCTTTTCGTTGAATATTTTGGATATTGTGCACACTAAGACTACTACTGTGTGTTGAAGAAATAGAACATGGTTCTATATATGAGCCGCAACCACGAAAACGTCCTTTTAATTAATGACGTCGGCCGGTAATCAATTAATTACTAATCACATTTCTCGTCACTTCCGTGTTTTACGTAATTATTATATCATAGGGAATATGTTTCTTAATATAAATAGTTGATGCTATAGAAAATGGTAATTGTTTATGTTTTTTGTTGTTATTTAATCAACGACGTCGTCCAATACGCCGACGTTAACGTCAAAATTAATGGTGAGTACAAACTAATTTTCAAATTGAGAAAAATAATTTGGTTTAAACATATTTATTCAGCTTTTTCACAACATATAGATTTAAATACATACAAAGTTAATAGGATTGGAACGAAAATGTTTTAATTAAGATATCAACATAAAATAAAGAGATTTCTAAAGAGAAAATCAACGTGTTTCATAAACATCAAAAAACATAAAATGTCAAAATTTTGTCTGAAGGGTCATATTCCGTGTTTCGGCTCATATATAAATATAAATATATATGTTTTTCTAATTTTCTTTATGAACCCTCCAAATAATAAAAAAATAAAAAAAACGGTTGAATCCGTTGAATGATAATAAATATCAATTCTCTCAACTATAGACGCTTGCAAGTAATCATAACAATATGGTAATTACATAATGATTATGACCAATGCAATCAATCTGGTTTAACGGAAATATTAGCCTCGCTTTGATAACCCTATCATAATTGCGGTTTCTAGATGACTTACATACCGTATTCCTTAAATGGAGTATGTAAATAACGCCAATTTTATGACACATATCAAGATCTAACCGTCAAACCGTCCAGCATCAATTCTTAATACTAATACGTCTTCGTTAAATGGAGAAATAGAATAAACGATGTCTCTGCACGAACCTGGTATAAACAAGTGTTTGGGCTTAATGTAGACTACCGTTTTCTCAACAAATGGCTTAAACTCCCAAATACCAGTGACAGGGAAACATGCTCCTGCTGCAGATTAATGGGCAATTATCACAGTATGTGATCATTATTGACCACGCACTTGTGGGCAATGCTGATACATCCAAGACGTAATTAATTAACTAATGGTTATATATTCAAAATCAACATAAAACTATAGGTTAGCAAGCATATTCCTATAAAGTCTATTCTGCTAGTTTATGCAGCAAATAAATGTAAACAAAATCAAGCTTTTCCCTCTATAAAAGATAGCCTGTTAGTATAAAAAACAAAGATTTTTTGAAATCATTATAATTTTTTTATTCACATTCAGACAAAACGAGTTTTGAGATTCAGGGTAATATATAGTATGATCTAGCAATGAATATCTCCAAATTATCTTTCTATGGGTTGTGCTGAAGTCATTATGGAGAATGACGTTTTAGTGTTGTTCTTCTTTTTTTTATATTAACAAATATCAGTAGTTGACCATACATAAATTGTAGTATGTTTTTAATTATTTAGATAAAGTTATCTTTCAATTCCTTCATTATATTTTGTTCAGTTCAATATCATTTAATATCTATTCTATGCTGGTATAAATTATCCATCTGTCTTATACAGTGATACAATGCAGTCGCATATTTTAGGAGGCTTTTGACCTGTAAATTCAGGTCAGCATGCTGCTACGACCGTCTAGAAACACATTACTCACATTTTCTCCCTGGGAGAAGTATTTGGGGCTTTTAATTAACCCGTGAACGAATGCTCTAGGAGTGGCCAAAAAAATTGCCAACTCCCATTTAGGAACAATTAATGTGCCAAATGCTTTGCACCTAGTGAGATGCTGCAAAACTCGTGGGAGTAAATAGACGGGTGGCACCAACCAGTTATATACACCTGACCAGTCCTACGCAAACGCATCGACACCTGAAGTGCCATGGCACCAAAACTGAGAGTAAAACAGATCCAGCTTATTGTTTGAGCTATCAGGAATCTATTTGCCCCAAAGGGGCCCCATTTACGATTAAACAAATCAAAAACTAAACAAATCAAAAACTGAAGAATCGACTCCCCAGTCGTCTCAGTCAAACACTTTACTAAATAATTCGCTTAAAAATTCTGTTCCCTAGGTAACCAGGTTCCCTAGGCGACTTCCAGTAAATATTGCGTTCTAGAAGTAATGTAAAAATATTCCTAAGCAATATTTGCAAACGAATTTTTGTACTGCTTGATTTACTATATGGACCATTTTTGATTGTCTGTGTAAACTTTTACAAACGTTTGACCGAGAACATTTGAAAACGATAATAATATGTATTCAAGGGCCTTTAGTTCTCTGTATGTGGAAATACATTTTTTCTCGTCTTCTGAAAACATGTAATGTGCAACTTTACTTTGAGAGCTAATGAGGATCCCTGCTCCCGCAAAAGAGCTTGCATCTACGAATAATTCTTACTAGTGGATTAATTGATCTGAAAGGCAACTTATTAAGATTATTTAACCAAAAATATAATTCTCCCCTCACATCCGAGTTCAAAACCAGAGATCTATACCAGCTAACCCTGTTAGCTATAAGAACCTGTATGTCTCTTGTCATGATCACAAACATATTTCCTAAGCTAAATGACATTGACATATTTTTTTCTGTAATTCTCGCTAAAGTGCGTGCTGATGAAAATATGTGACCGTTTAATATGCGACTATTGAGATCTTCTAGACTCAAACGTTTTTAGGAGAAAGTTCTACACTACCTTGTTGCATGTTCCATATATGACATAACCATTCTATAATATTAGAATGTTCCCAGATACTTTTTTCATCGTTTATGTTTAACACAGATCTGTTTAAATCTTCCCTAACACTTGTATTAACCTCTAACCACCGAGATGCCGATTCTATATACCAACCATCATCTAAATAAATGATAACCTGTAAACCCAACTTTCTGCAGTATTTTACTAGTTTACAAAGTCGTCTCCGTGGCCGAATGGTTAACGACGTTGCGTTGTAAACCTTCGCCTCTCACCGCTGCGGGTTCGAATCCCACTGGGAGCTCGACTTGTAAGTGGGAAAGTGTCGATTCTAACGGATGGCAGGAGGTGTACAGTACCGGTTCTACCCAGGAAAAGTGGGTGGTCTGACACCACCACTAAAAAACGACCGTCGTATATAACCTTACATGTATTGAAAATGACGTAAAACACCTTACAAACAAACAAACTAGTTTACAATTAAATAAATAAAAACGGAGCCGAAGAAAGTCCAAAGGCCAAAACAGTATATACAAAAGAAAAGCTGTTTCTCGTTTATGAACAAGCTGAAATCAAGGAACTTTTGAAAATTCTTATTCACACTGATGTGGTAATAACCACTTTTTAAATTAAACATCTTATTTCCGGGCTTGCAAAAGTTAAAAGCTTCCTTACATCCTTCAAATTTAACTTTTGAATTCATGAATATGTTGATTTACCTGCCTTAAATCTAAAATTAAACGTTCTTTACCCGTGCTATTAACGGAAACTGTCAGCGGATTAGTACAAAAAGGCATAGAATCGACTTCCTTAGCAAACTTATTTTCAATAAGTTCTGAAAAAGCCTTTTCAACAAACACAGAGAGCTGGATTGCAGAAGTATTGGGTTTTTTAATAAAAAGGTGTAGGTTATGTATCAAACGGAATTGTATAACCTTCTGCAATAACAACCTCAATAAAAGCATTACATTTTAAATCATTGCGCCAAAAATCTAAAGTTTGAGTAGACTATCTTTAACAGCTTTGCTATTCTCAAAAGATCTTCTTTCACAGCTATGTTTACTAGAAATCAAAATTTCACCAACATCTAAAACATACTCAACTTTTTCACGTCCTTTCTGGTTGGCATTCAGACTTGGCGGCTGCATTTGTTCCGAGACTGGCTGGCTGCTGTGCTGGGAGTGTGTTCCTCCGGACGTAAGGGCAGTCCCTGGCAAAATGTCCGTACAAATGACAGGCGAAGAAGGGCACCGGTCCGCTTCCTGTGTTAAGGACTCCTTGCATGTTGCTGTTTTGCACCGCTGGACGTTTTCCTCCTTGAAAACTACGAAAGGAACTCAAAGCTGTGTTCGGCTGTTCGACTGAGGTAATGGTGGCAGAAGCCGACCTCCCAGATAACTGATAATGCTTGAACCTCCTGTTGCGCATGACCCCTCGTAGTTTAGCGGCATTCTCACTATTGTCAGCGATAGGATTGTCAGCATATTCACGGACAGTGTCCCAACCATGTCTGCCTGCTTTTTTAAGAAATTTGTTACGCTGATTCAGTGAATCCACCTCAGAGCTTGCAATATTCACTGCTTTAGTGTCCACTCCACACAAAGTTTCATGTCCACCGCCATATGCATGCCATCTTCGGGATGGTTAAACTTTTGTGCTGTTGATTTTATGAATATTGAGTTCTGCTCAACCCGGGGCTAGAGGGCGTGAGCGGTAGCTAGCATATTTCACTACCACTCATGAACAGACTCAATCAATCCGAGAATGCAATATTTCGTATGTGTCGTGCTCGGCCGTTTCCAAAGGTCTATTATCATACTCTTTTTTTCAATACGCTTCAGACCTTCAATGCGCTCGTTATTAAACTGAAACTGTACTCGATTACCTTCAATTGTAAAATTGAAATCCGGCGACGTAACCTTAGTTTTAGTCAAACATGCGAAGTGTTCCTATAATTCGTCTAAAAATATAGCCCAATGCAGTCTAGAGCCTGGTCTAAAGTTAATTTTCCATCTCCATTATTACAAGATTTGTCCTCACTCATGATGTAAAATAAACAGAACCACACCCAAACTAACCGACTGCGGGACGATTGTCGAATGACCAAGCCACGTGTAGTACCCGCTTACACCCAAACTTCCCGCCACTCGATAACCCCGTGCCAGTGCACGAAAAGAACAAGGTGCGCAAAGAAAAGCAAGTACAAATGGTTTTACTGTAATCACTGTAGGTAAAGTGCGAATCGAATTTGAGTTTGTAGATATCAATATGCTAGTTTGTAGAAGTTGCATCATGGAATTGAATTGGCGTTGCAAATGTAAACAAACACAGTATTTTACGATATTTCATTTGCTTCAACCATTAAGTTACATTTTCGTAACTGCTTTAAACTCTGATAACTTTGACGACATGTTGCTGTATGTTTTATATGTTTATTTAATTTATTACATTAGTCATATCGAAACATGTATGATATTGTTTCTTTCATACGTGTTTAATTTAATGATATACTGTAGCAGTATGTACCGAAATAATTATTTATATTTGTCTTAAATGCTCATTTCACTGAAATCTTGATAAGTTTGTAGATGTATATGCGCTGGTTTGTTGACGTTATACACTAGTTTGTCGATGGTATGTTTGCTATAAGCGCTAGTTTTTTTTATGGTATTGATGACTTTTTAAAACTGTAACTTGTCTTATTTTCTCGTAGTATATTCATCTTTTAGACAAAAAGTAGCCATTAACATAGTTTCTATCTACATTAGACACTAACTGCCAAACAACATAGAAATTAACACCTATGGTAAACGTGTTTGAAAATCTTCATATAATTCATGTTGTTGCTTTTTTCTTCTAAGATCGTAGCAACATGTGTTCTCCTACAAAGAAACAACGTATAACTAAAAAATATGTCATTGACACACATCTGCTCCCATTTCGTGCTTTCAGTCACATAAAAAGGTAGTAGGTGAAGGTTAATACATTGACCAATTTTTGATAGGAGCGTAATGTTCGAATTCTGAGAAGAATGAGGCCGTATTCTTCACACGGTTCGCATTTTTCACACGTGTGAAGAATGCGTTCTGTGAAAAATGAGGTGCAACAAACCTCTAAAGATGTAATTGTGTGAGGAATCGACTAAACGAGCTAAGTACTAACAGTAACGACGTTGCGTTGTAAACCTTCGCCACTCACCGCTGCGGAGCTCGACTTGTAAGTGAGGAAGTGTCGATTCTTACGGATGGCTGTAGGTGTACAGTACTGGTTCGTCCCAGGAAAAATGGGTGGTCTGCCTCCACCACAAACAATCGACCGTCATATATAACCTTACATGTGTTGAAAATGACCTCCACCACAAAAAATCGACCGTCATATATAACCTTACATGTGTTGAAAATGACGTAAACCAACATACAAACAAACATACAAACTAACAGTAGGTCAATGTTATTTACATTGATGTAAGCATATATGAACATTGAAAGCTATACGGCGTTTGGTGTCTGAATAAAAAAGGACTTCACCACAGACTCCAATGTAAAACTCGAATGTAAATGAACAAATTGCAAAGGTTAGGACAAGGTCATTAACATTGACATACCTTTGGTGTCTGTGAAATAGACTTAACCAAAAATCTGAAGGTATACCTGGTAACACTTCCGTGGCGGGACATAGTTAAATTATACAAAATACTACATGTGTCTTATACTTCAACGTTATATTTTCAGAGACAACATGTTCTCGATACCAATGAAAGGGCTAGACAAACTATTTTTGCAAATGTGTATTCTTATGCCTGGAAAGGCTGGCGCTATGTTTGATAGTGAAGTTGCATTACTACGCTTGAGTTTCTGTTTGATATGTTTTCTACACATTGGCGTCGTCTTTCTAGGACCCTTTCAAAGCATAGAAATCCATATCTGAAAACATAGACATATTAATTGAAAAAAAATGAATAACTATATATATATATATAATTTGCAGCACGCAACATTTATTTTATTTCATCAACCAATTTTATAACAACAATATAATCGATTAAGTATTGCTGAAGTTCTATAAAATAAAACTTGACATTATTTAATTAATCAATATATTACTGAATATATGTGTGTATTCTTATTTAAATGTGTCTCGTCAATAAACTTCGATATGTCCATGAATAACCATGAGCTCAGAACTTTAACAAACACTATTTCAAACAATTAATATAGAGGCGACCGTCAATTGCTTTAGTTGATATATATTTTCATGAACTATGAAGTATGTAGGGCAAATGGTTGAACTTAACAAAATAAATTAACCACCAGACAGAACGTGGACGGAGGAATGGGCAAACGGCCGAGCGATACATTATATACCCTGACAATTTTCGTTAAGATGTTATAAAATTAGCAAAAAGTTGTTTTTACGACTGTGACTTTGAACATCAGGAACAGGTGAGCTAAATGTTTTTATTGCACCGCGCACAAAATCCTAGGAATTTCATTGGATTACAGCGGTCACATGGTGACCCTCTATTATTCTATAGTGGGTCACTAAAACAATACGGACTACAATTCCGATTCAAAGTTTAAATCATTTGCAAATAGTTCTTTAAGGCGTTAGCAACAAACATAATAAGTAAATTAATAATGTTTTTAAACTGTACCGGTCGTGACGTCAAATTGCGCGAACATTTCAATGACGTTGACGTTCCATTAAAATGGGTTAAATATCGGTGTTTGCCTTAAAAAAGGTGCTCGATGCAATAAATCAGTTATTGGGTTTGTTACTGACCCCCTACAGAAATATGTGGGGTCAGTCAGATATATAGGGGGACTCGGCTATTGCCTCGCCCCCTATAAATCTTACTGACCCCACATATTTCTGTAGGGGGTCAGTAACAAACCCAATAACTAATAATATATTTACCCTATAAGAAAACGCGCTTATCCAAAACAAACCAGCGCGTCTACATCGAAAACTAGCGCTTAACTTCAACAAACACTCGCTTCGATAAATGTTTAAATCTACAAACCAAATCAGACAAAATATATATTTTGGCTTTCAAATTTAGTTTGGAGCCAACATCTAAAAGAAACATATTGCAATACAACTGAACTGATCCAACTAATGTATTTAGTAAAGTTCTTATATACAAGTTCTTACCGTATAAACCACCTGATAACATTTTCACACCGTAAACTCGATGTGGTCACTTAAAAGTCTCGTGAATTTTGTAAATGTATAACGCAGACAGTGTACAGAGTTATGGAGAATACGTTCGTAAAATCACGATAATTTGCCAAATATGGGTTTCCACATCTACAAACCATCAAATGTCTGTCTACAAACTAGCGTGTTGATATCTACAAACTCAAATTCGATTCGCACTTTACCTACAGTGGTAATTATAGAATGCTGATACACTTGCAAACTGTGAACATCAATATGAGTTCGAGCTAGTTAATTGAGCGCATTAAAATAAAGCATGTTCTATGCTTACGTTTGATTTGACCCTACTTTTGATCTTTTTTTGTGTTATTTTATTTTATTTTATTTTATTTTATTTTATTTTATTATTTTATTTTATTTTATTTTGTTTGTTTGTTTGTCTGTTCGTTTGTTTGTTTGTTTGTTTATTTATTTGTTTGTTTGTCTGTTCGTTTGTTTGTTTGTTTGTTTATTTATTTATTTATTTATTTATTTATTTATTTATTTATTTATTTATTTATTTATTTATTTATTTATTTATTTATTTATTTATTTATTTATTTATATTTATCTATTTATTTTTGTTGCTGTCATGTAGACATATGATTCTTTCTGTTGCAATTATAGCGTTTAATTTCGAATACACTTTATTTTTCAAGGCGGCGCATGTACTGTACGCAAGCACCCACTTCACGCACGCTCTGCGCAAACATCCAGTGTGTCTCAACAGAAAATGTCTATTCCATTGTCTGAAAATTCACTGACGGTAGCGGTCTCTATTGTATTTATTTATTATTGCCGGAGCCTCAAGGTTATATTTATCCCGGACTCAGAAAGTTGGACTGTGTATCAACGTCATTTTAACGTTCATAAAACAACTGTATTTTAGTAAGAATACCGAGACGCAGTCAAATTGGTATACAGGCATGTCTTCTACTACTTGAATTACGTATCAATGTTATGGATACAGTCTACAAATTATGATCTGCGCATGCGCGTAGGACAGTCTCAGCATGCCAGGATCGTATTATGCAGTTCTAAATTCGCGTAGCATAGCGTAACGAAGAAATCAGAAACAGACCGGTTGACCGAGGCGAAATAGTCTATAAATCTGTTCTCAGCATACGAATACAGCTGGTTCCAAATTGGTATCGTCACTGATTATTGACTGATATTAAATTTTATTAAAGGGACAAACGGCAATCTTGATATTTTAAAAGCTCGCGGCACCCCGTTAGTGAGTCTACATAATTTGTATTTGTTCAATAATTAATATTATTTTATAAGAATAATATAAGGGAAATTGTGTTTGAATATTACTAAGTGTTTGTGTGTTCAGCTATATATGCATCTCTTTTTGGTGCTGTCTGATTTTAAAATAAGCAACACATATTCAATCATTATACAGAGTTGATGAAACTTTAGCTGAAGCATCTTCTAAAGAGTTTGAATAGGTCTACTCCACTGCTACTTGTTCGCATGAACTACAAATCAGATTTCCGTAATAAAATGATCTAACATTAAACCCTTCTTCTAATGTAAATTTACATTGCTAAAAACTGAGATTATCTTCACAGGTGCTAATCTTACAATCCAATTGCTATTATATTATCATTAAGTTGTCTTTTTGTTTATAACTATGATAATTTACCAATTCCTCACATTATAATCATGAAACAACATTCTATTTAGTGATCCATTACATTACAAATACTATTTCAGATGTCTATCATATTCATATTATAACATTATACAACACAGATGCCAAAATTAAAAACATGCTCATTTTGTCTCACGATGATTAGTTTATCTAGTGCTAAAATCGTTCATGATAAATATGTTTTGATTGTTGATAATTACAAATAAAAGAAATTCTAACATATACACACTGTTCGTTTGTTTTTATCATATTCATTCCCCTTACTGTTTTCTTATGTTACTGTTCTGACCGGCTTGTGATACTTTGTATCATAGTTTTCTTGTTATCATTCTCCCAATGCACGTTATTTCAGATACGACGGGAAAATAATCTTACTATAGGAAAGAAAATGGCTATCCAGTGTCTGAAAACATACTGTTGGTAGAGGGCTCTCTTGTAATTTTATTATTATTATTATTTTTCCAAGGCAATTAGAAACTATAGAATGAATGAATGAATGGTGTTTTACAGCACATCGACACATAAATAGGTCATATTGTGCGCAAAAACCGACGAAAGATAAAGAAATTAGGTAGTAATTAAAAATTAATATAAATATATAAAGATAAAACTATTAAAAACAAGAAATGTCACAGTAAGTGACAAATGCTCCCAAAGTAACCTTTGACCTCTAAGTGTGTCTTTGACCTTGGAGCCACGGACCTGGATATTGTGCGCGACACGTGCCAAGTTATTTGAAAAGCCGTACCAGGAACGCAGAGTTATTGACCGGACACGATTTGACCTTTGACTTCTAAGTGTGACCTTGACTTTGGGGCCAAATACATGGATTTTGTGCACGACACATAGTCTTGTTGTGGTAAGCACTTGTGCCAAGTTATTTTAAAATACGTCCAGGATTGCCAAAGTTATTGACCGGACATGATTTGAGTTTTAACCTCTAAGTGTGACCTTGACCTTGGAGCCATGGACCTGGATTTTATGCGCGACACGTCGTCTTGTTGTGGTGAGCACTTGTGCCAAGTTATTTGAAAATCGGTCCGGGAATGCCAGAGTTATTGACCGGACACAAGTTGACCTTTGACCTCTAAGTGTGACCTTGACCTTAGAGCCACGGACCTGGATTTTATGCGCGACACGTGTTATTGTGGTGAGAACTCGTGCCAAGTGTCTGACACAATTTGACCTTTGACCTCTGAGTGTGACCTTGACCTTGGGACCACAGACCTGGATTTGTGCTCGACACATCGTCTTTTTGAGGTGAGCACTTGTGCCAAGTAATTTGAAAATCCGTCCAGGAATGCCAGAGTAATTGACCGGACACGATTTAAAAATTGACCTATGTGTGACCTTGACCTTGGAGCCACTGACCTGGATTTTGTGCTCGACACATCATGTTGTTGTGGTGAGCACTTGTGGCAAGTTAATTAAAAATCCGTCAAGAAATGCAAGAGTTATTGACCGGACATGATTTGACATTTGACCTCTAAGTGTGACCTTGACCTTGGAAAGACGGACCTGGATTTTGTGCGCGACATGTCGTCTAGTTGTGCTGAGAACTTGTGTCAAGTTATTTGAATATCCGTCAGGAATGTCAGAGATATTGACTGGACACAAATTGACATTTGACCTTTAAATGGGACCTTGACCTTGGAGCCACTGACCTGGATTTTGTCCTCGACACATCATGTTGTTGTGGTGAGCACTTGTGGCAAGTTAATTAAAAATCCGTCAAGAAATGCAAGAGTTATTGACCGGACATGATTTGACATTTGACCTCTAAGTGTGACCTTGACCTTGGAACGACGGACCTGGATTTTGTGCGCGAATGTCGTCTAGTTGTGCTGAGAACTTGTGTCAAGTTATTTGAATATCCGTCAGGAATGTCAGAGATATTGACTGGACACAAATTGACATTTGACCTTTAAATGTGACCTTGACCTTGGAGCCACGGACCTAAGATTTATGCACGACACGTCATCTTGTTGTGGTGAGCAATTGTGCGAAGTTATTTGAAAATCTGTCCATGAATGTCAGAGTTATTAACCATACACAAAAGCACTTTCTTCTGACATTTGACCTCTAAGTGTGACCTTGACATTGGAGCCACGGACCTGGGTTTTGTGGACGACACGTCGTCTAGTTGTGGTGAGCAATTGTCCCAAGTTGTTATTTTAAATTTTTCCATGAATGTCAGAGTTATTAACCGTACACGAAAGCACTTTGTTTTGACATTTGACCTCTAAGTATGACCTTGACATTGGAACCATGGACCTGGGTTTTATGCACGACACGTCGTCTTGTTGTGGTGAGCAATTGTGCCAAGTTATTTGAAAATCTGTCCATGAATGACAGAGTTATTAACCGGACACTTTCAACCGGACACAAAAGCACTTTGCTTTGACATTTGACCTCTAAGTGTGACCTTGACCTTGTAGCCACGGACTCAGATTTTGTGCGCGACACATCGTCTTGTTGTGGTGAGCAATTGTGCCAAGTTATTTGAAAATCTGTCCATGAATGTCAGAATTATTAACCGGACACGAAAGCACTTTGTTTTTGACCTTTTGACCTCTAAATGTGACCTTAAACATTGGAGTCACGGACCTGTGTTTTATCCGCGACACATCGTCTAGTTATGGTGAGCAATTGTGCGGAGTTATTTGAAAATCTGTCCATGAATGGCAGAGTTATTAACCGGACACTATTAACCGGACACGAAAGCACTTTGTTTTGACATTTGACCTCTAAGTGTGACCTTGACCTTGGGGCCACGGACCTGGATTTTATGCGCGACACGTCATCTTGTTGTGGTGAGCAATTGTGCGAAGTTATTTGAAAATCCGTCCATTATTGTCAGAGTTATGAAGCGGACACGATTGTACAGAGGAACGGACAGACCGTGCGACTACTACATGCCACCCTTCTGGGGCATAATAGGGGATAATATGGTCGTAATATAAACTATGTATATATGTAAATCAACAAATGTCCGTCAACGGGTATATAAACAAGTAAATATATATATAAGAACACATTATAATGATTTATATAGTCTGATTTCTTTTAGGAAATCTAAAACAAGAATAAAATCTATAGTATCAAATAACTCTTTCATAGTATTAACATTGTAGTACCTTTGACGCATAGGATCAAAGTCTACACATTCCAACAAAATGTGTTTGACCGTTAACGGTGCAAAGCAGGGTATACATTCTGGTAATTGTTCAGCTTGTAATAAATATGAATGAGTTTAACGTGTATGTCCTATCCTGCACCGGGCTAGGACAACTTCTCCTCGACGAATAGGTCTTCTAGAAGAACGCCATTTTGCAACTAACGGTTGAATTGAATGGAGTTTATTGTTAACTGACAAATCCCAAGCGACTTGCCAAGAGTTACGAATAAATGTGTTAATACAACTTTTAAAATCAGTATAAGATAATTTAGCATTAGATATATGTTAACATAATGCTGCTTTAGCATCACTATCAGCTCTATCATTACCACGTTTCCTACATGGCTTGGAAGCCAGCAGAAAATAATAACATTATCAACTATAAGAGAATTGTACTTTTATAAAAGCTGAAGCATGACTGGGTTATCATGTTTCATATTACCCAGTGCTTGAAGAGATGAAAGGGAATCAGAAAAGGTTACAAAATGATCATCATCACATTCCTGAATATAATTTAAGGCAAGTTCAATTGTCTTAAGTTCAGCTGAAAAGATAGAGGCTTTGTCAGCAGGCGGATCTTTATGCTGTGTTTGTGAACAACAGCTATAGAAAATAAACGTATTTGATTAGGACGAAGTAACAACAAGACATTATATGATAACTGTTGATGATAAACGTGAATCATATACACATATTGAAAAATAAACACTTGTTAAAATCAATGTCGATAAGGACATTACCTATTTTCTTCCATTCAGGATAACTTGTGATACCAAACTTCAAAGTTTTCATTATACATTTATTCACAGAATACTATACACTAATGGCAGTTATGAGTTGAGTAATTTCTTGGAAACCGAATTGAGCTGCTTCTGTAATAATGGCGTGGCTCGACGGTGTACTTGAAGCCGGAGGACCCGGGTTCAAACCTCACTGGCGACAATGAGTTTGTCGGTGGGTCTTCCGAAAGGCACGTTCTCTTAGCGGCGTCTTAAACCGTGCGGCACGTTTATCGGAGTCTCTCTTCCGAGGACGTTAACAAAACATAGGAATCAATTTAATAGTAAGAGCAGGGCAGGTTTCCGGATTCCTGTGTGACTTCAAATAGTATGCATAAAGTGTTGAAGAGCCGTTAAACAACATTCAATTAAATCCTACAATGAATCCCGAAAAAACATCTGTCATCTTTTCTGTGCCTGTACATTTGTGAAAATGTTTTGGTGGAAAATAAAGGTAAAGCTAGAATTTAAATGCAACATATATTTTTCGCTCAAATTAAGTAGTATGTTTTGCTTTTTATTACATTTTAGATACAATGACAGTTATTGAAAATATACTTAACAACATGTTTTAACTTGTTAAATATCTCATTTGAACAGACATACCAATTTTTCAAATATGCTATACATGCGTATTTGAAAAAAAAAACACATCGTGAGAAGATAGTCCTTGTCGCAGAAGAGTTCTTAAATTACGTTTTGTTTGGAAAGGAGATCAGGGTTACGATGATAACATTTCGCAAAGGTTTACGAAGTTTATGTTGACGGTAACCCTGATGGAGTAGCTTTTTAGTTATACAAAGATTACACATATTAAAGTCCTCAACTTAGTACAAGCTCTGGAAAAACGAATAAGTTGAGACATATAGACCCCATAAGAAGTTGCTCGGGGAACATCCCCATCTAAATGGGATAATTAACAATATCAAAATTCAATTCATCTCTCTTGTCATATATTTTGCTAATGTGTTCATCCTTTTCAATGGAGAGATGTAAATCAAAAAAAGAAGCGTTAGTATCAGAAATATTAGCTTTGTTAAGTTGAAGTTCTTTAGGGTATATAGTATTAACCATAGAAGGAAAGAAAGGGTTGTCAATGTTTAATATATCATCCAAATACCGACAGTTATGTTGAAGTTCTTATATAAACGTCTATAAACGGTCGTTCCATACCTGACGAAAATATTATCTAATAGGAAGATGAAGGCTTCACAAACTTCTTGGCAAGTCCACATAGTGTAATTGTCTAAACTGCCGTTAGTAAAAAACGCTTTAATATTATTACAGGCCAAAAATGTAGTATTTGTCCTAGTGAATGTTTTTTGAATAAGAGCAATAAGCTTGTCTTTGATAATGTGATGTGGTATGGTTGTATATAGTGTAGAGAAGTCATAAGTGCTAATAGATGAAACTTGACGTATATTGCATATTTTATCAAGAACGTCTCCTGAATTGTTAACAGACCAAAACAAATTAATACCAGAGTTTCATAAATTGTATCGCAGTATTGTTTAACGTGATCTTTAACATCAGTAAGACAAGAAGTTAAAAGTTTAGAGATGTTTGTGGTGGTAATATGAGCAAAAAATAAAATGGATATAGTCAACCATATATTTAATAGACATGTTTAACTTAAAAAATTATATGAGGCTGGGTTAATACCTCATCTTTGGACTATTGTTTGTGGTTTTAAAAAAATACTTATAATAATTTAATAATACTTGTCGAATTTGGTCCATACTGTGTGTGGTATATTATTTAAAAAAATTATTAGATTGTGGATCTTTATATATCTAGGTAAATAGGATAGACAACATATTTCGTGGATTGGATGTTTTTCAGAACGCACACTTTTTCGTGATATTTATCCGTCGTCGTACATAATACTCCTAAGGAATGTGAATGCAACACATCAAAATGTTGCTATGCTCCAGCAGGTCATGTCATCAATGGTAATTTTGATATTGTTGATAAACGTATTCGGCATTTGTTTTCGAAAGGTCCTAAATATAGATTACCTTCAACTATTGATTTTAATGCCTGTCGTGCCCAGATCGCCCACTCCATTGAAGATTTTAGTATAAAATGGTGTCGTAGAGAACATGCGGACCCAAACTCGCTTTCTACTTGGAAAAAGTCAATTCTTGAAATTATAGATACACGTATTAACTTTTATAATGCTAACCCCTCTTTACTACCTCCGAGACCTAGGTTTTCCTTTCGTAATCTAAAATCGGGAATTCAGGAATTTCATAATAAATTTGTTTTAGTTCCTGCAGATAAAGCAGCTAATAATGTAATTATTGTTTGACGCCTACATTACGTCAATGTTTTATCTCTGTAACTCGGCAGCCCCAATTCGTATACTCCAGTAAATTCTACTGAGGATGATGTTGTTTCCGCACATATCACTCGGTGCACTACTTTCAATGCTGGTGTAAACGATATGCTAACGGATTCCTAAATTACATAAAAATCCGTATAAGGCTCGCTTTATTTCTAATTCTAGTGCCTGCACCACAACAAACATCTCCAAACTTTTAACTTCTTGTCTTACTGCCGTTAAGGATCACGTTAAACTATATTGTGATAAAACTTATGAAAACTCTTGGATTAATTTATTTTGGTCTATAAAAAATTCAATTCAGGAGACGTTCTTGATAAAGTTTCAATAAAGGTCAAGTTTCATCAATAAGTACTTATGACTTCTCTACACTGTATACAACCTTACCACATCATCTTATTAAAGACAAGCTAATTTCTCTTATTCAAAAAACATTCGCTAGAGAAAATACTACATTTTTGGCATGTAATAATATTAAAGCGTTTTTCACTAACGGCAGTTTAGACAATTATACTATGTGGACTTGCTATGAAGTTTGTGAAGCACTCATCTTCCTATTAGATAATATTTTCGTCAGGTATGGTACCACCGTTTATAGACAAATTGTTGGTATCCCTATGGGTACGAACTGTGCACCACTTGTCGCATTGACAACCCTTTCTTTCCAACTATGGTTCATAATATTTATCCGAAAGAACTTCAGCTTAATAAAGCTAATGTATCTGATAATAACGCTTATTTTCTTGATTTAGATCTCTCGATTGAAAATGGTGAAATAATTAGCAAAATCTATGACAAGAGAGATGATTTTAATTTTGACATTGTTAATTACCCCCACTTGGATGGGGATGTTCCCCGAGCAACTTCTTATGGGGTGTATGTGTCTCAACTTATTCGTTTTTCAAGAGCTTGTACTCGAGTTGAGGACTTTAATATTCGTAATCTTTGTATAACTAAAAAGATACTCAATCAGGGTTACCGTTACCGTAAACTTCGAAAAACCGTTGCAAAATTTTATTATCGTAACCCTGACCTTCTTTCCAAATATAAAAGTAATTTAAGGACTCTTCTGCGACAAGGACTATCACAACCTGACTTCTATGGTGATGTGATTTATAAACTTCGTAAGATTCATGGTCATGATCACTTTCATACTATCTTTGTTAAACTTGTTAAAAAGTTTATCAAAAGAGGTTATGACCCCATCATTTTGCAACGTACTGCATGCTTGGTGGTGGACCCTTTTACAGTTCGCCACTATGTTTTCCTCTTTAATTGTACGATGACCAGACAGGCTGTGGACCCTATGATGACGCCTACCTAAAGCCCATTGGGACGGTGGCGTTTGATGTTTGTCTATAATCTTTCCTGTCTTTATTTTAATGGTTTATTCTCTTGTTGCTCTGGCTTCTGCCAAGTCATTGAGTACCTTCATTGTGGCTTTCTAGGCTATTTTTTTTTTGTATTATATTTACACGAGCATATTTGTGTTTTACTTATATTGCCTATTGATGCTGCCTTGTTGGTTAGAGATTTAATCATGGTGGGGATTTCTTTATTTACACGGTCCTGTTTTAATGGGTTGACAGTAGGCTAAGTGTGAGGTTTGGTGCACCCTAGAACCGGTTCAAACCCCCAGTGGCTTACTTTGCCACTGGCCGTCCCAAGGCGGTAGCCCTATTGTCAACCTTTTGTGTTTGTGATGTCGTTTGCATTTTTTATTACTTTTGCCTTTTCGTTTGTTTGTTTGCGTGTTTGTTTTTGTGTTTTGTGATTGACTGTCATCCTTGAATGCTGCTTTCCCTGTCCGATATTTTTATCCTTCTTTACTTCCTAGAGCAATACATATTTTCATATCTAAATATTTACTGTTCGCTTAGATATACAGATTACATTACTAAAAAGATCAGCCTGGAATTCACCAATCATTCTTCAAACTATTCTTAGACTTGAGCTCAAGTACTAAAAATTCGTTCACAAATATTTATATGACCTTCAAAGATAAACAATCGTAAGAAGTTGCTATTTGTTAGTATGCACCATATATATAAGAACACATTATAATGATTTATATAGTCTGATTTCTTTTAGGAAATCTAAAACAAGAATAAAATCTATAGTATCAAATTACTCTTTCATAGTATTAACATTGTAGTACCTTTGACGCATAGGATCAAAGTCTACACATTCCAACAAAATGTGTTTGACCGTTAACGGTGCAAAGCAGGGTATACATTCTGGTAATTGTTCAGCTTGTAATAAATATGAATGAGTTTAACGTGTATGTCCTATCCTGCACCGGGCTAGGACAACTTCTCCTCGACGAATAGGTCTTCTAGAAGAACGCCATTTTGCAACTAACGGTTTAATTGAATGGAGTTTATTGTTAACTGACAAATCCCAAGCGACTTGCCAAGAGTTACGAATAAATGTGTTAATACAACTTTTAAAATCAGTATAAGATAATTTAGCATTAGATATATGTTAACATAATGCTGCTTTAGCATCACTATCAGCTCTATCATTACCACGTTTCCTACATGGCTTGGAAGCCAGCAGAAAATAATAACATTATCAACTATAAGAGAATTGTACTTTTATAAAAGCTGAAGCATGACTGGGTTATCATGTTTCATATTACCCAGTGCTTGAAGAGATGAAAGGGAATCAGAAAAGGTTACAAAATGATCATCATCACATTCCTGAATATAATTTAAGGCAAGTTCAATTGTCTTAAGTTCAGCTGAAAAGATAGAGGCTTTGTCAGCAGGCGGATCTTTATGCTGTGTTTGTGAACAACAGCTATAGAAAATAAACGTATTTGATTAGGACGAAGTAACAACAAGACATTATATGATAACTGTTGATGATAAACGTGAATCATATACACATATTGAAAAATAAACACTTGTTAAAATCAATATCGATAAGGACATTACCTATTTTCTTCCATTCAGGATAACTTGTGATACCAAACTTCAAAGTTTTCATTATACATTTATTCACAGAATACTATACACTAATGGCAGTTATGAGTTGAGTAATTTCTTGGAAACCGAATTGAGCTGCTTCTGTAATAATGGCGTGGCTCGACGGTGTACTTGAAGCCGGAGGACCCGGGTTCAAACCTCACTGGCGACAATGAGTTTGTCGGTGGGTCTTCCGAAAGGCACGTTCTCTTAGCGGCGTCTTAAACCGTGCGGCACGTTTATCGGAGTCTCTCTTCCGAGGACGTTAACAAAACATAGGAATCAATTTAATAGTAAGAGCAGGGCAGGTTTCCGGATTCCTGTGTGACTTCAAATAGTATGCATAAAGTGTTGAAGAGCCGTTAAACAACATTCAATTAAATCCTACAATGAATCCCGAAAAAACATCTGTCATCTTTTCTGTGCCTGTACATTTGTGAAAATGTTTTGGTGGAAAATAAAGGTAAAGCTAGAATTTAAATGCAACATATATTTTTCGCTCAAATTAAGTAGTATGTTTTGCTTTTTATTACATTTTAGATACAATGACAGTTATTGAAAATATACTTAACAACATGTTTTAACTTGTTAAATATCTCATTTGAACAGACATACCAATTTTTCAAATATGCTATACATGCGTATTTGAAAAAAAAAACACATCGTGAGAAGATAGTCCTTGTCGCAGAAGAGTTCTTAAATTACGTTTTGTTTGGAAAGGAGATCAGGGTTACGATGATAACATTTCGCAAAGGTTTTACGAAGTTTATGTTGACGGTAACCCTGATGGAGTAGCTTTTTAGTTATACAAAGATTACACATATTAAAGTCCTCAACTTAGTACAAGCTCTGGAAAAACGAATAAGTTGAGACATATAGACCCCATAAGAAGTTGCTCGGGGAACATCCCCATCTAAATGGGATAATTAACAATATCAAAATTCAATTCATCTCTCTTGTCATATATTTTGCTAATGTGTTCATCCTTTTCAATGGAGAGATGTAAATCAAAAAAAGAAGCGTTAGTATCAGAAATATTAGCTTTGTTAAGTTGAAGTTCTTTAGGGTATATAGTATTAACCATAGAAGGAAAGAAAGGGTTGTCAATGTTTAATATATCATCCAAATACCGACAGTTATGTTGAAGTTCTTATATAAACGTCTATAAACGGTCGTTCCATACCTGACGAAAATATTATCTAATAGGAAGATGAAGGCTTCACAAACTTCTTGGCAAGTCCACATAGTGTAATTGTCTAAACTGCCGTTAGTAAAAAACGCTTTAATATTATTACAGGCCAAAAATGTAGTATTTGTCCTAGTGAATGTTTTTTGAATAAGAGCAATAAGCTTGTCTTTGATAATGTGATGTGGTATGGTTGTATATAGTGTAGAGAAGTCATAAGTGCTAATAGATGAAACTTGACGTATATTGCATATTTTATCAAGAACGTCTCCTGAATTGTTAACAGACCAAAACAAATTAATACCAGAGTTTCATAAATTGTATCGCAGTATTGTTTAACGTGATCTTTAACATCAGTAAGACAAGAAGTTAAAAGTTTAGAGATGTTTGTGGTGGTAATATGAGCAAAAAATAAAATGGATATAGTCAACCATAAATTTAATAGACATGTTTAACTTAAAAAATTATATGAGGCTGGGTTAATACCTCATCTTTGGACTATTGTTTGTGGTTTTAAAAAAATACTTATAATAATTTAATAATACTTGTCGAATTTGGTCCATACTGTGTGTGGTATATTATTTAAAAAAATTATTAGATTGTGGATCTTTATATATCTAGGTAAATAGGATAGACAACATATTTCGTGGATTGGATGTTTTTCAGAACGCACACTTTTTCGTGATATTTATCCGTCGACGTACATAATACTCCTAAGGAATGTGAATGCAACACATCAAAATGTTGCTATGCTCCAGCAGGTCATGTCATCAATGGTAATTTTGATATTGTTGATAAACGTATTCGGCATTTGTTTTCGAAAGGTCCTAAATATAGATTACCTTCAACTATTGATTTTAATGCCTGTCGTGCCCAGATCGCCCACTCCATTGAAGATTTTAGTATAAAATGGTGTCGTAGAGAACATGCGGACCCAAACTCGCTTTCTACTTGGAAAAAGTCAATTCTTGAAATTATAGATACACGTATTAACTTTTATAATGCTAACCCCTCTTTACTACCTCCGAGACCTAGGTTTTCCTTTCGTAATCTAAAATCGGGAATTCAGGAATTTCATAATAAATTTGTTTTAGTTCCTGCAGATAAAGCAGCTAATAATGTAATTATTGTTTGACGCCTACATTACGTCAATGTTTTATCTCTGTAACTCGGCAGCCCCAATTCGTATACTCCAGTAAATTCTACTGAGGATGATGTTGTTTCCGCACATATCACTCGGTGCACTACTTTCAATGCTGGTGTAAACGATATGCTAACGGATTCCTAAATTACATAAAAATCCGTATAAGGCTCGCTTTATTTCTAATTCTAGTGCCTGCACCACAACAAACATCTCCAAACTTTTAACTTCTTGTCTTACTGCCGTTAAGGATCACGTTAGACTATATTGTGATAAAACTTATGAAAACTCTTGGATTAATTTATTTTGGTCTATAAAAAATTCAGGAGACGTTCTTGATAAAGTTTTCAATAAAGGTCAAGTTTCATCAATAAGTACTTATGACTTCTCTACACTGTATACAACCTTACCACATCATCTTATTAAAGACAAGCTAATTTCTCTTATTCAAAAAACATTCGCTAGAGAAAATACTACATTTTTGGCATGTAATAATATTAAAGCGTTTTTCACTAACGGCAGTTTAGACAATTATACTATGTGGACTTGCTATGAAGTTTGTGAAGCACTCATCTTCCTATTAGATAATATTTTCGTCAGGTATGGTACCACCGTTTATAGACAAATTGTTGGTATCCCTATGGGTACGAACTGTGCACCACTTGTCGCATTGACAACCCTTTCTTTCCAACTATGGTTCATAATATTTATCCGAAAGAACTTCAGCTTAATAAAGCTAATGTATCTGATAATAACGCCTATTTTCTTGATTTAGATCTCTCGATTGAAAATGGTGAAATAATTAGCAAAATCTATGACAAGAGAGATGATTTTAATTTTGACATTGTTAATTACCCCCACTTGGATGGGGATGTTCCCCGAGCAACTTCTTATGGGGTGTATGTGTCTCAACTTATTCGTTTTTCAAGAGCTTGTACTCGAGTTGAGGACTTTAATATTCGTAATCTTTGTATAACTAAAAAGCTACTCAATCAGGGTTACCGTTACCATAAACTTCGAAAAACCTTTGCAAAATTTTATTATCGTAACCCTGACCTTCTTTCCAAATATAAAAGTAATTTAAGGACTCTTCTGCGACAAGGACTATCACAACCTGACTTCTATGGTGATGTGATTTATAAACTTCGTAAGATTCATGGTCATGATCACTTTCATACTATCTTTGTTAAACTTGTTAAAAAGTTTATCAAAAGAGGTTATGACCCCATCATTTTGCAACGTACTGCATGCTTGGTGGTGGACCCTTTTACAGTTCGCCACTATGTTTTCCTCTTTAATTGTACGATGACCAGACAGGCTGTGGACCCTATGATGACGCCTACCTAAAGCCCATTGGGACGGTGGCGTTTGATGTTTGTCTATAATCTTTCCTGTCTTTATTTTAATGGTTTATTCTCTTGTTGCTCTGGCTTCTGCCAAGTCATTGAGTACCTTCATTGTGGCTTTCTAGGCTATTTTTTTTTTGTATTATATTTACACGAGCATATTTGTGTTTTACTTATATTGCCTATTGATGCTGCCTTGTTGGTTAGAGATTTAATCATGGTGGGGATTTCTTTATTTACACGGTCCTGTTTTAATGGGTTGACAGTAGGCTAAGTGTGAGGTTTGGTGCACCCTAGAACCGGTTCAAACCCCCAGTGGCTTACTTTGCCACTGGCCGTCCCAAGGCGGTAGCCCTATTGTCAACCTTTTGTGTTTGTGATGTCGTTTGCATTTTTTTATTACTTTTGCCTTTTCGTTTGTTTGTTTGCGTGTTTGTTTTTGTGTTTTGTGGTTGACTGTCATCCTTGAATGCTGCTTTCCCTGTCCGATATTTTTATCCTTCTTTACTTCCTAGAGCAATACATATTTTCATATCTAAATATTTACTGTTCGCTTAGATATACAGATTACATTACTAAAAAGATCAGCCTGGAATTCACCAATCATTCTTCAAACTATTCTTAGACTTGAGCTCAAGTACTAAAAATTCGTTCACAAATATTTATATGACCTTCAAAGATAAACAATCGTAAGAAGTTGCTATTTGTTAGTATGCACCATATTTATACATATCAGCTTGTTATGAACGTTTATTCTGTAAACTTATAGAAATATTTGTGATTGAAATTCGCATACTTGAGCTTAAGCCTCAGAATATTCTCAAGAAAGGCCACTTGAAATCATCTTTAGGATAATACTCTGTTATTTGTAAAAGGTTGGTATTATTTCGTGTTGCTGGACAACTCTTTCTTTATTTAATCTCTATACTGCTCCCAATGAAACCTGACACGTGAAAACAAAATTCCCAGTATAGTTAAAATGGACCAAGATAAATTAAATCATTTAGAACCTCTAACTGAGAACCGCTATATTTCCAACTTTATTGGCCCTTAGAGCCCCTCGCTTATGAAATACGGTAACTTTTGTTTTATCACAATTAACTTCTGGACTCAAGATATTACACTATTCATTTAACTTGTTAAGGTTATGTTGTAATTCTGCAGGTGATTTCCCAAATAGTATCATATCGTCGGGAAAATATATGAAATCAACATTAAATCATTAAATCGTCTAGCTGCAAACCACTGTAGGAAGAGTCTTGAAGTGATAATTCCATATCTTCCAGAAACAGAGAAAAGAGTATTGGTGAGATTATCTCCCCTTGCATGAGACTAACCTAATTGTCGAAAAAAAAATCCGATTATGAGTTTCAGTTTCTCACGCAGGATTTTACCTTACTATGCATAATCTTTTATAACGCGGAGAATTTTCCCGTTTAATCCCAGATTAAATAATGCATTACAAAATGCATTTCTACTTACACTATCAAATGCACGCCGAGTCTACAAACTCTCAATATAGACGTTTATTTTCATTTAAAAAAAATAGCAATAGGATGGAGAAAAAAAAGTAGCATCTACAGTTGATATACCAGACCTGAAGCCAAACTGAGCATCAGTCAGACCCGTAACTACACAGAGGCACATGAAACAATGAAGTAGGCATTGTAATGGAATATTGAATACAATCAAACAGTCTTGAATATAATTGTACAACTTAAAACTAAAAATCTGGCCAGGAATGCATTAAAAACGAATGTAGAAAAAAAATCCCGAGAGCATGGCCGTAGAGTCCGCTAGGAAGAGATTTGCCCCGGTTAAATTGCAGGGCTGGCTACGGGCCTGTCAATGACTATATTGTTATATTCAGACGATTGGGAAATTCCGTTGAAAATAGAAACAGGCCGATATAAAAACAATAGTGTGTATTCACAAGGTTGAGAACGAGATGCATGCTTTTTCTATTAGATAATATTTTCAATAATAAGGATCGTAGTGATTCTCAAAACTCAATCGATACGACAAACGGTGATGGTATTTTGATTTATATATATATTATACATTATATCAATACTTTGAATGCAGAGCTAACGAGCACTTCTGCTTATCAAACCATACATTTGCTGCAGAAGGACATTGTGTCGCAGCATGTGACCTTTATGGAGACTGTAAAGGTTTCTTGTAAATAGTAAGCGGACGAGGCTCCCTACAATGAACTGGATACCCAAACTCCACAAAATTCCATACAAAGCAAGTATTATTGCTAATTCAAGTTCATGTACCACGACCAATATATCAAAAATATTGCCTTCCTGACTTTCCGCGATTAAAGAACATGTTATTAAGTATTGCAGAAAGGCTTATGAAAACTCAGGAATCAATCTGTTTTGGTCTATCAAAAACTCTGGAAATGTCCTTGATAAACTACGGTGTAAGCATTTTCACACTATGTACTACTATACCACATAATGTAATCAAAGATAAATTGCATCAGCTTATTCAGAAGACATTTTCTAGAGAACGTACAACTTTTCTTGCTTGTAATAATGTCAGAGCTTTCTTTATAAACGCCCCTATTGATAATTATAATTTGTGGGCTTGTGTCGATGTTTGTAGAGCGTTATCTGTACTTCTCGATAACATCTTTATACGATACGGTACGACTGTTTACCGCCACGTTGTTGGTATTCCTATGTGTACTAACTGTGCGTCACTTGTCGCAGATTTGTTTTTGTACTGCTAGGAAAGAGATTTTATGTTGAGTTTGTCACCTGCTAGCCAGAGTGAAGTTATTGATGCGTTTAATAATACGGTATATAGACGACATACTCAATATTGATAATCCGTTCTTTGCTCATATGGTTACTTGCATTTATCCACCAGAGCTCACGCTGAATAAAGCCAACAGATCGGATACTGAAGCAGCATTTCTCGATCTTCATCTCTCGATTTCGAATGATTTCATACATACTAAAATCTATGATAAGAGAGATGACTTCAACTTTAACATCGTTAACTATCAACAACTGGATGGGGAAGTACCTCGCGCTACATCATACGAGGTTTATATCTCCCAGCTCATTCGTTTTGCTAGAGCTTGTAACGATGTTATAGACTTCAATGACCGAAATCAAGTTATTACAAGTAAACTTCTTCTGCAGGGTTTTCGTTATCACAAACTACGTAGATCTTTCTCAAAATGCTACCGCAGCAACGAAAACCTACTGGAGAAGTACAACACCAACCTTAAAACTCTTCTGAGACTAGTTCTATAAACTTCGTAAGTTAAAGGGATCTTTAAAAAATTAATCAGGAAGTTCATCAGAAAAGGGTACGGCCCTTTAGTATTTAAACGCACAGCGTGTTTAGTGATTGACCCCTCTACAGTCAGTCACTACGCTTCACTTTTCCCTTGTGCGATGACTGGACAACATCTTGGGACTCTATGATTGCACCTACTGAAACCCCGACCAAGGGAGGTAGGTGCATGAGCTTTCGTCCCTCCCTTTTATGGTCTAGATTGACTTCCTCATTGGCTACAACTGCTCTGGTTGTTCAGTACAATTCTGGATACATCCTGAGATGTTTCTTATTTTGTAATTTATATAGCTTTACAACAACATCTTAGTTTTTCTTTAGTTATTTTCTCCGGATGAGGACTTTATTGTTAGAGAATTCCTTTTGATGGGATGTAGTTTTGGCGGTAGGGTAAGTGCGAGGTTTGGTGCACCCTAGAACCTGGTTTAAACCCCCAGCGGCCTTTTTGCCACTGACCGTTCCAAGGCGGTAGCGCTACTGTCAACCCTTTTTGTGTTTGTCATATGCCTTTATTATTACTATTGCCATTCTTGTTTGTCTTTTTGCGTGTTTTGGGGTTTACTGTGTTCTGTGAATGCTGCATTTCCTGTTCGATTTTTATACTTACTTGTTAACACTGATGACAAGATAATAGCGAGGATTGTGTACACATACAATCGATTCAAGCTAACATGTAGGCCTTATTGCCTACTGACCGTTCCAAGTCGGTAACCCCGTCTTCACCACCCCTACTGTTGTATTTTGTCTTTTTTATTGTATAATTAATTAAATATTGCTCCATAGTTGTAGTACAGTGCGGATCTACGATGCCATTACGTTTGGACGCTGTGGTTTCTATATATCTCATTTTTATATAGCAGACCATATTAGGTATATTAGGAAAAGAGAAACTGAAACACCAGACATATAATCTATTTGGATTGAATTAACCTAATAATCCTCGAGTTCTAGTCGGATAGATACATTTGCTATCCAAATTGACAAAGCCTCTTCGTGAAGAATACTGCAGTAGTGGCTACGTAAATATTAATCTCCAAATGGTTAAATATGATCGAACTATTTGACTTAAAACAAACGTTCAAGGAGCCATCTAGAATAATAGCCCATTCAATCAATCGTGTTAATCATATATATACAAATGCGGATAAATTATCACCAGTCCTAGCTGGAAGCGATCATTATCATATATATGTATCACGCGTAGTACGAAAAGTATCCAGATAAAAAGAAATTAACATTTAACAATTAAATACAGATCTTTGAAACTATTTATCGATCTGACTTCAAAGAAAACTATGTCTGAATACTCTCAGTCAAGCACAGATCTGAAGTTTACCAATTGGAATAACGTTTTCATGTATGTATTCAACAAACATGCACCAACAAAAGGGTCCAGAAAGATTACAAACCAGAATGGTTTAGTGATGTAATATCCAATGCTTAAAGAAACAGAGACGCATATCAGGAAAACAAAGACTGGACCATTTTTAAATACTGGCGTAATAAAACGAAATGTCTTATAAGAACTCCAAAGAAAAAAAAAGAACAAATGCCATTGAAGAGAACAAAGATAATAGTTACCTGTGGAGGCATATATATAGCATTAGTGGTAATTAAAAAACAACCAATATTCAGAATAGTTTAACGGTAGAAGATGAATGAATGCGCATGGGTAGACGTTTAAATGTTGATAATACAATTAGAAACTGACAGATTTAATTGAGTCTAAAAGTTAAATTTGAGATTACATTAATGAAACATGATGACATTAGTAAACTTATTATTGACGAACTAAGTCCTAAAATAGAAATGCTTGCAGCAGAAGTTATAGGGCCTTAGCTCTTAAAAACAATAAATATAAGTTTTCATACAGGGACATTTCCTGAAATATTAAAATTAACAAAGTTACTTCCAATTCAAAAAGGTGGTACTTCCGACGATCCAGCAAATTATAGGCCCATCCCAATGTTGCTAATTGTTTCAAAGATTAATGAAAATCATGTCACAAAACATCTATTTGCCTATTTTAACAAGTACAAATTACTCAATCTGGGTTTCGCCAAACACATTCATGTTAAACAGCGCTAACAAAACTTATTGATAAATGGCTAAAAGAAATTGACGATGGAAGCATATTAGGGGCAATATATTTCGATCTAAAAATGCGTTCTACATTATTGATCATACAGCAAGCGTTTGAATTGTTGAAGTGATGATGATCGTCTAATTTCGATTCAGTGAATGCTCCATTCTTAAGGACCACATACAGAAAAATGACTATCATAGCAAGATGTATGTATGTCATCTGGGAATATGCAAGTTTTCATTTTATATTAAAGCGTAGTTTTCACTCACGTAATGTTGACTCTAATGTTGAGGCATTTATTAATAGCTGATTGATATATTCTAGCGTTTGACCATTTTATAAAATGATTTGTAAACCATTAGGCATATGTGATATTAAACGTGTTTAGCAAATGATAACCGATTTAAATATTTAACACCTTGCTCAGATGGTGTTAAAAAGTCAGCTTTGAAAAAAACACTTGCTGAACGTTTTCGTAGTTTAACTATGGGGTCTTTGTTTGAGTTGATACATCTTCCACAAATATTACAACCAGAGTCCAAAATCGGTAGTATATATCAGTTATAGTATTCTTTAAACTGTCATGGGTGACACATTTAGATAATAGTTTCATCAAGGTAATCTTTCTTGAAACTATTAAAGAACAATGGCTGGTCTATTTCTGACCTACAATCCCTAGTCAGCGGACATATTTACCACTTCATTCAAATACGTAGTAATTTATAACCGACGCAAAGGAGAGTATTTCTCCCCATATCCGTAACAAGAAATATATGTTACTAACTAGCAACGTAAAATACAATTATAGTGTATGAATTACGGGATCATGGTTAAATTACGTCGTATGTTTACGAGTAGATAATAAATCTGGCGATCATCATTGCAAATACCTAGTATATACGAGACTAAACGGATTCATCAAAACCACGGCACACTGCGATATTTTTTCCTCGATTTAGTTCCATTAGGAACTGACACGCCAATCTCCGTAATCGATTCATAATGATAGGGAGTATTTAATTGTTTGGATCGGCTATACAGTGAAATCTTTGTCAGGTGTGTGATTCTTCTCAAGAACGAGCCAGTGAGAGTGAGTGAAAAAGGCAAAACACGCCTAACATCGAGTGAAGGAGAATATATATATATATATTTATTCAAAATACAAAAGACCTTTAGGTCCATGAGTACACAGGTACAACACAATATATATAAATACACACGGCAATAAATGGCCATATATAAAGTGTATTTTGTCACTTAAATTAAATTTAAGATAATAACATATTAAGACAGGTGTCTATCCATTTTACGTGACCGCTTAAACGGATTATATATATATATATAATCGAACCAAGCTGTCAAATACTATATTTATTACATTTTAAATCAGTGTGTCTTTACTTTTAACCTTGATGAACGTTATCAGTGGATGGCGTCGATGTCAATTGACGTCATGACCCAGCGCCACAGTTAGTTAATTTTGGGTTCGGAATATTTATTTCACTGAGAAATCCCGACCTTACACACATAAATGTAATACAACGTAATACTGCTCGAAGCCTGACAGTGCTGCACACATACAGAACCATCAGTATAGTTCCACCGAATCTTACATCCAATGCGAATCGAGCAAGTTTTACATTTTTGGCATTCTTATTTTCATTTACTTCCGAATGATCCACTTGTCTGTGTTTATAAGTCTAGGTCGAACACAGCATACACTCCGATCGACTTACATATGACTGAATGGAACATAAATCAAGTTAAATATGACAGTGCATGCTATTTTTATTGCGGTACGTTGTCCTTATCTCATGTCACATAGGCATTTAATATGCCCAGGTGACATCACATAGGCATTTAATATGCCCAGTAGACATTTCATTACTTGTTTTGTTACCTGTTTGTCTTCACGTATCTAAATCAGTTTTTCTCTTCTGAAAATATAGTGAAGTAGCTTAAACTTGTCAGAAACAGATGTGTTTACACTATATTTCGAAAAATATTTATTAATATTTTGACCGAGGATCTTCTGTACCTGTAACTTTTGATATATAGAAACGTGTCACAAGAAGGCGTTATATAACGATGTATCTCGGCTGCACACAATAACAAACAAAATTGTTTTATAAGTATTAAAGGGACACACGGAAATCTTGAAATCTATATATTTGTTTTGGCAAATGTCCTCGCATGAAAACAAACTCAACGCCTTAAAAACATGTTAGCCTTATTCAAATTACGGTGACATGGTTTGTTTAATATTTTGTATTTTGTTTCTACTAAGATAGTTTTAAGAAAGCAATAAACACTCATTAAACTGAATGCAAGTGTTTTTTTTTCTTAAAGCAAAATTACCCCAATCACTAATGACGATGACAGACAATTATCTAGAGTATATAGAATACCATATACTGTTCTTAAATATCCACCTGTTATAGCAATTTTGCACAAGCTAGTTCAATTTGTGTTCTACCATCCGAGTGGAGGACGACTATTATATGTCCTATTTTGAAAGACGCTAATTCAAATCGAAGAATACCTTTGAACTACAGAGGGGTTAGTCTTCTCTCTTGCATAAGCAAACTTTATAGTTCATTCATAAATAGACGTCTTTCAATGTTTTTGGAAGACAATGATATACTTGCAGACGAGCAGAATGGATTTAGGAAAGATGGTTCATGTGAAGGTCATATATTTACTCTTAACAGTGTTCTCCGTAATAACCAATCTCTTTTACTGCGTTCATCGATTTGCGCAAAGCGTTTGACTTTATAGATCGTGATATGCTGCTTTACAAGTTACTTTTATACAAAATTGATGGAAAGATAGACAACTCCATCAAAAATATCTACGCAAGTTCGGTATCGTGTGTCCGTCTTAATGGTTCGTTCACTGAGTGGTTTAATGTGCAACCGGAGTGAAACAGGGAGATAACTTGTCACCGACGCTGTTCTGGATATTTATATATGACCTTGTCCGTGAGAAAAAATACTTTGATCTTGGTGTCCCGATTGATGACCGTAAACTGTCGGCAATATTATATGCTGATGACATAGTTCTCTTGGCGAGTTCGGAAGAGGATTACAGCGCATGTTAGATACATTTCACAGCTGGTGCCGTAGGTGGCGTGTACTTATAAACACTGATAAATCCAAGTGAGTCCACTTTAGAAAATCACGTAGTAATAAAATCAATTGTGTTTTTAAAATTGGTGATAATGTATTAGAAACAGTCGGACAGTACAAATACTTAGGTGTAATATTTCATGAACACTTGATTTTTTCTTATAATTGCGACGCTTTAGCTAAAGGTGCAGGCAGGGCTCTTGGAAGCATTATATCTAAAATACATAAATTCAAAGAATTTGGTTTTAATTCATACGAAAAACTATATTATAACTGCGTAGTTCCGATTCTTGATTACGGTTCGTCTATATGAGATCACAAACAGTATCAGTCGATAGGCAATGTCCAAAATCGTGCCTCCAGATACTTCCTAGGCGTTCATAGATTCGCTCCAGTTCCAGCGATTATCGGCGACACAGGGTGGCTACCAAGTTTATATAGACACTGGACCTCGATATTACGGTTTTGGAATAGAATTGTGACTTTTGTTGAAAATCGTCTAACAAAACGTGCTTTCAACTGTAACTATACCATTTGCAATACTTACTGGTCAAGCAGTGTTAAAAATATAATGCAAGAACTTGGTTTGATTATTCACTTTAATAATAAAACTACCGTTAATAGGTTAACTTTAAATGTCGTTATAAGAGACTATCACGAGAGGATTTGGATACAAAAGACTAGAAGTTTACCGAAATTGAGGACTTATATTCTATTTAAAGATACCTTTGTTACCGATTAGTACGTGAAAATGACACTTACTAAGGGAGGGCGATCTATTTTAGCCCAATTTCGTTGTGGTATACTACTACCAATTAGAATTGAAACTGGGAGATACGTCGGCGAAAATCAAAACCAGAGACTTTGTAGATATTGTAATGATATTTGCTGTTGAAGATGAACATCATTCCTACTAGACTGTTCTTTTTATAATGGTATAAGAAACGCTATATTGAATACAACTCTACATAACAGAGACTTTTTAACTTTTGATAAGAACGAGAAACTTAAATTTATTATGCTTAATCATCAGAGGAAAGTTGCAAAATACTTATTCAAAGCGTTTCTTAAGAGACGCAACTCAACGTATACGGTTACATAACATTGTATTATCAAGTATAATGTCATTTCTATAAATGTGCAACCATATTTAATATCCACTAAACTATTTATTATTGATTTATTCAATTTATATAACAATTGATATTTAAATCATGTGATTTACTTAATATTATTATTTATAGATACTTATAGGTCCGTTAGGCCGGGTGCATAATTTTCAGTTATTTCATATATGTTTGATTTTGAATTGTTTATGCACATTTCACTTTAATAAACTATTTACTTACTTACTTACTTACATACAGTTCAATCCTCCGTGGTGCCACTGAGTTCCGTCGGTGTGTTCTTGGGCAAGACACTTTCCCTTAGCCCCGTCCGTCGGATGGGTAGCCCCGTCCGTCGGATGGGGACGTAAACCGGGCGGTCCCGTGTATCGGTCTATCCTCCGAGCACGTTAAAGAACCATAGGAATCTATTCGATAATAAGAGTAGGGCAGGTTCCCGGATTCCTATGTATCCTTCCCCTCCCTCTGGGGCGGCTCTAAATAACCTTTACTGTGTTGATGAGCCGTTAAACAACATTCGTTATTCGTTACTTACTTACACACATGTGTAAACTTTGACAAGTTTAGGTCTTGATTCCCTTTCAGGAAAATCTTATTTTTTGAATAATCACATGCTTATACGAGCGAGCGTACAACCTATTCTGATTTATTTATAAATAGTTTTAACTTAAAGATAGTGCTTTTTTTAAATCCTGAGCGAAAGTAAAGCAATAATAATTGCCGTGTATACTATTAATTGCCGTGTGTAACATTAAATGACGTGAGTAATATTAAAATGAGTGTGTCCCTTTAAAACGAAGAGAATGACTATTCATCTTGCATGACAAGGGTTAGGACAAAATACCATATTATACAACGTCAAGAAATTGTTGTCCCGTTGCTGAACTGAAGATCGTGAAATTACCTGTCCGATATTTTTATATTTCTTAATAAATGTGTTAGAAGTTAGTGTGCGTATGTAATATGTGAAGTGTATCGTATTGCAATTCAAAATGTGTACTTGGACAATCTGATAATAGATCAGGAATTAGTTCATTAAAAGGTAAAATATGTTTTAATTATTATTGCTGTACAGTATAGTTTACGTTTATAACAGCTGTTTGATATAATCTTAAGTTTAAAAAGCCAGAAATAAAAACCTTATATCTGTCTTAGTATGTACGAAAGGTGCGATAAAGCATTAATCTGAGGAGAGGAACTTACGAAAAACAATTGGTAAACATTAAAAGGACATTATGTTCACGGGAAAAATATCATAAATAAATTATTTTTTCAACGTCATACAAAAATTCATGTTAAACAGAGTGTACACTGTTAAAAAACAAGAATCTATTAGAGCTGATAATCACTTTCGTGTCCAGAAGTCGGTCAGGTGACCGCGAAGTCGGTCAAATGACCGACAATTTGATAATACCTAGTTATTTTTACTAAGTTTAATAAAAACATTTTTTAATGCGGAAAACTGGACATTATTAAAATAATTCTGTATGCGTGGTTACGTGTTACAATTACATGAAACTGGAAAATAGTGTTTTATACACATAACATATAAAACACATGTTACAAAGGGGAATTAATAAACGTCCTAAAAAAAATGTGTACACTTTACCCACTGTCTGGGCCAAAGGCAGGCTCAGTAAATTATTATATGACTGTGTTCAGATCTGCCCCCCCCCCCATATCCCCCCCCCCCCCCCCCCCCCCCCCCCCCCATATCCACCAGAGACAGTTAGGGCTGATATAGGTCTCGGACAGATTTGAGGGATTTGAGGGTAGATGTGACAATTGCCATATCATTATCTTATTTTCACATATTTTTTTTAACGATTTAAGGATTTCATTTTGTTTCGCAAATTTCTGCTATTGTATATAGAATGAATATAAAAAACAAACAATACATAGGTAAACAGTATACACATGCTTTGTTATTCAATGTTTAGACTACAATATTCCAAAGAGGATAGCACAGCTGACATTATTCTTATCAGGGGCCCTCCATCTGTTCTGAAAAATAGAACAGCGTTCTACAAACTACATTTTGCATTTATCACGATATTTTTAAACTTAACTTTTTATGGATGAGAGTATAACTCCTCTCCTCTCTGGCGTCCGGACAACTCTATAAATTGGACCAGCATCTGGCGTACTGAAAATACTCTAAATTGACCGATCATCCGGCGTACGAAAAGGAGTACAAATCCGACTCCCAGCGTACCGTACGCCAGTCTCAGCGTATGGAATCCCAAATAAAGTTTCCTTTCAAAAAGGAACGGCTTCCCTTGTTAGGTAAATATAACGAGGAGATAGGGACAAAGGGGAATCTCATAACATAATTCGTTTCAGTACTGTTAAGATAACAACATTTCGCTGATAACAGCATAACAAAATAAGCCTCGATCTTGTAATATCAGGGAGTACGTTATAGGGAGGAGAAACGGGCTCGTTTTGCCGATTTATGTTGTCGCGCATGTGTTTCACTACTCCGTGAAAATGACTACTTCCGGTTGTTTCGCGAGTGTGTGAAAAACAGCAAATTCTTATTAGGCATTAATAATAACAAAAAGTGAATAGTAGACATATTTATCTTTGTCAATAATGTAATTTCGTGATGTTGATTATAACAGAAAGCCGTAAAAAGGGGCTGTAAAAACTGCCTAATTTGAGATGTTGGCTGAAATTTTAATTTTTCAAATGTAACGCGCTTACGATCGATTTACCTGTATCGATAAAATAGTAAATGGCGGAGTTCTAGCGCGACAACATAAATCGATAAACTAGAGCGTTTATGAACCCGTTTCTCCTCCCTATAACGTACTCCCTGGTAATATCAATAACTTTCACATCAACTTGTCAAACCTATAAAATAGTGGACCCGTCCATGGTCGAATCAGTAGACTGCTTCACTATGCACGTCCCGGTTCACTCAAACATGCCTTAGCCGTGGAGCAGTCTATTTTATTATACATCACTGTAAACACTCCATTAAAATCCCCATACCCTGCCGGGTTGATATTTCGCGCAAAATATCATCCGGTTAGCTTTTTGAAAAGCTCAGTTAAAAAAATAGATGTTTAACAACAACAACAACTGTCTTATTAATGCGATTTCACATAGGAGCATTTGTCGGTATAATAAAATAAATATCACATCCATTTGAGGGTGCCAGTGGATATTATCAACCCGAAAATGTAACGTCGACCGATGCGATTTACTAGTAACAGGTAAATACTGCAATATCATGCTGGTCATATACCACTATTGCATTTTCCATAGGGTTACATTAACCCTTCGGCCATAAAACACATATCACACATCCAAGGGAACCTTTTAGTCTACTTTATTTTCAAGAACTATCCTAGACACACTTAAAAAAGTGCCAGAAATGGTGGTTTTATAATGCTTTTACCTACTTTCGGTTTGATGAAGGTGCTGACCGTCGAGCACTCAGCAAATATAAATGTGAATTTGACAATTTCCTATCCCTGATATTTTCTCAATAAAATAGTGCAGATGCAAGAAAAAATACACTTTTATTTTTTTTATCACCAACACATATTATTTTGACATTTTATGGACATCACTTATGATTAAGGCAATTCTACCCTAGCTTCTAAAATAGCTCTTTCGAAAAACATATACCTATACTTTGTTCAGCCAATCAGCAGCCCCGAAACAATAGAGGTATCTGACCTACTGCATTGGCATACTGCAAATCGTTTGCGTGAACATATGACGATTCCCCATGGGTGCCTCATACCTTCAATATATAAAAGAAACTGTCAGATATTAAGCTGCTGATTCGTTGTAGTAGCAGTATCGTTTGCAATTTTAAGGAAGGATAATAATAAAACACAAACATTGTGATAAACGAAGAAGTTAAATATTTAAAAATAAATCTGCCAATTTTGCGATGTTTAATATTGTTTAATAATAATGTTTACTGTTAAATGTGTAATTCTCGAAATATCTCGCCAGAAAAACGTGATTACCGTTTATGCAATCTTAGCTCCGACCAACTTAATATCATCCCGCTAGCTTTTTGAAAAGCTCAATTCTAAAAACAGATACAACAATATTTTCTTCATTATCGTGTATATATTAGGAGTATTTATTCGGTATAATAAAATAAATATATCATCCTATTGAGGACGCCAGTGGATATTATCAACCCGAGAATGTAATGTCGACCGAGGCTATCGCCATTATCATATCGAGGTGATATGTACAGGTTTACCACCACTAATTACATGTAAACCTCCGAGGTGTACACATGTAAACCTCCGAGGTGTACTCGAATGTAGTTCCAGTAATAAAAAGTAATCCCTCCTTTTTGATGGGCATTATAAGTAGGGGAAAACTGCCCATTTCTGTTCGACATTGTGGGTGTATGTATAAGAAGCGTATTAATAGTATTCTGTTTACCTGATCACTGATGAACTTTTTCGAAATTTCGACTCTATGCCTACCCTTTGTGAGTCACTGACCTTGTGAGTCAATGAAAACAGCTGTACCCTTGACCTGTTTAATAAACAAACAAGAACTTTCTTACATGTCTTGTGACCCCACCTTTTCTGGTGATTTTCAAGTGGAACATTAGTTTTCTATATGAACTTAACACTGCTGCATTATCCATACTTGAGTTGAATTTGCAACAAATCATTAATATGTGACACTTTAACTTTGGTATCTATGGAGAAAATAATTAGTGGTTTCATACCTACATAGTATAAGCTGTGTATGTGGAAGTATCCATTTAAGCTAAGGTAAATCAATTCGACAAATCTTACTTTGATTCTATTATTATTCAATTTAGAACAAAATTATACTAATACATTCACAAAGAAGGACATTCAACATAAAATACTACATCTATTCATGAACACAATCATTGAATAATGATGGAATATCAAATTTAAATAAATTAGCATCAACGTGTCAACAAACGTGTCAACCCTATCTCTGGAAGTGGACCATTTTTGGCGGGAAAACTTACACAATCGAAACAAGCGTCTATCTGTGTAGATGAAGAACAAGCGCCAGTCAGTCAGAGAACCAGACTAAACGAAACAAGCGTCAATATGTGTAGAAGAAGCGGTTACTTCCAGGGAACCACTATTACTTCCGCTGAAAAAAAGGAAATGAGTGTATAGTCTAGCACCCGAAGTTTCAAGCCAAAAATGGCCCTTATCCGGCGTTCCAAAAAGGAGTAAAACCCGCATGAACGACAAGTTATCAATATATTTCTGAGATTCTAGTTTATACGCAGAACCATCTTTCTTTCTTTTGACATAGACGACTTTGCCAGATGCACATTCGTTTTTGTCGGAGAAACAACGCTGTTCACCGACATTCTGGGGAATAATTTTAAATCACGCATTATATAGTTCTTTCGGCCTTGTGTTGTGCTTTTTTTCAAATCGCGGATTAATTAATTTGTATCGTCTAAATGATACATTGGTGTGTTTAAGGGTGTCTTTTTTTTCTTCAATGAAGCATTCTAGCTATGAAATTCGTTCAGCGTTGCCTCGGCCATTTTGTTGAAACTGCGTCGGTAGCAACACTGTTGTTACCATGAGCGTGATATAGATTTTACTAAACAAAGAAAAAAATCCACATTCTATCCTCGGAGCAAATTATAGGAATGGATTTGTTCGGCAAATCACAGCCATATCTTTATGAGCAGAGCTGTCCAAATCTTTAGACAATATGTGTTTATCAATAGTGTAGGCTTTCATGAGCGTATCTGGCAGATTTTAACTTGTAGGACCAAACGAATGGTCACCGCGTGTCTGACATTGCAATGGGAATCTGAGGAAATGCTCCCCGCGATATTTTTTAAAAGATGAAGTAAAATGGTGCATTTTGACGAGTCTGGGGTGTCATTTTTTGGGAATAAAAAGAACATATACTGAGGGAAAAAAGTTTAGCAAGCTTTTTAGATGAAATGATACTTTTACAAGATATACTGACATTTTGGGACTCTACCTTCATTTATTCGTTACGTCATTAAGATGTTCTACTGTTATTGATATGTGTTTAATAACATATTGAGTCTATGGCAGGTCTTTCTTGATTTTATAACCAAAAATGTATTATTTCTAGGGTGAAGTTTTGACTTTAGAAGTTAGGAACATTAAAGAGGTTACACCAGACATGATTCCAAACCTTATCGACAGATCTATGATGATGTGAACAATGGTTGGCTTTTTGTAATGCCTGTAACATTGTATTTTTTAAATCATGTTCTATGTCCGTGTGTATAAGGAATCAACAAAAAACAACCAATACATTATATTCCTTTAAAGACATCATTTATGGTAAGGACGCATTTTGAATTGACATGAAATATGTCAATGCTTACATGTTTTACCTCATGTGTTGTTCGTAACTTACGTTACCAATTACGTTTACACTATTTATTTTTGTTGTATCTAAATACGACATTTAATTGAAAAACATGGATGTGTATACTCATGTCCCTTTATATTCCGTTTATACTTATATAAGCTTTCATTAACGAAATGAAGTTCGCATATCATTTGCCATGACTCTACAGATCACAAAAACAAAAAAAAAGCAAATTATATGCAAAATCTTAACTGATAAATGTATTCATAAGTAAATCAGATTTAAATGAATTAAGTAATATCACGACATATATGCAATGTTACTAACGTTACTAACAAAGACAAATATAAAGTCCTATGAGATTACATACACACACTGATATTACTATGTATATTTTAAGCAATAATGTATATTCATGGACACATATTACATCAGTTGAGGTCATGATTGCTCTATTCATCATCGTCACTTTACCATAATCGCTTCCTTCTTCAGTATCAGACTATTTGAACAGGACGTTAACCAAATGTTTTGATATATCACCACTTTTGTAATGCTAACCCCTCTTTACTTCCTCCGAGACCTAGGTTTTCGTTTCGTAATTTAAAATCTTGAAGTCAAGCATTTCATAATAAATATGTTTTAGTTGCTGCTGATAAAGCAGCTAATAATGTAATTATTTTTTGACGCCTACATTACGTCAACGTTTTATCTCTGTAAATCAGGAGTACTAATTCGTATACCCATTTTTATTCTACTGGGGATGATGTTGTTTCCACGCATATCACTCCAAGGCTGGGGTAGACGAAAAGCCAAACAAACTTCCAACTACAGACTGGATTCATAAATTACAAAAACAGCCTTACCCTTACAGAAAAAATAAATAAAACACATATGTTTCGGTTAAGTGACATATAAGTCGCTTATACTTGACATAGGCCAGTAACATATACGTAACTTAAATTGATTTTAAATGCAAATGAGATGTAAGATGGTATGAACTAGATACCTTAGTTGACAGAAAAATAAATCACTCAAACATGATGTTTGCTCGTTGGAACCATTTAACATATGTATGTATTTATTCCAACAAATAAATTAGCTACATAAACTTCGTTAATATGATCATCTGAGCCTAAAGGGTATTTGTTTTTAAAAAAATGAATAACAGGTAAATATAGAAATAAGTGTAATGTACTTACCAACCATTAATCCCATATTATATGTCTTCTGTTGACACCGGCATCCTAAGCAAATATGGTTTTACTTTTCTAAATATTTACAATTACAACCAAAACCTTTCCTCATTTCAAAATGATAACGTCTCACAACACAGTTAATTTTTCATTGCTCTACATATGTACCAGGACCCCTCTGGACCACTGTAAAACATCCTGAATTTTCTTAAAAGTATTTTCTTTGCGAAGCTTGACGTCTGTTGCTCGAATTATCCAGCAAAAAACATGGGGTTGACCAATTTGCTTTTTTTAATATCAATAGTTTGAAGAGACCCTCTTGAATTTGTCCATTTCACTTTCATTTTCAAGTGTATCACTACCCAGTATTAGATTCTCAGATCTGGGCTCAGAAGCATTCAGGCATATTCAAACCTATATGAAATCATGGACTTGTCCCGTTCTTGTCACCTGCAACAAAAAAAAGAGAAACTATTTGCACATTTTAAGAAATAAACAAGAACCGAATAACACAGATCTATTTTTTAAGCGCCAGAAAGTTCTACCGTTACTGCCTACCGTGTCTGGCAAGGGAAATAACTGTTTAGTGAGACCATAAGAAGTCTTTCTAATACATCCTTCAATCAACTATTTGTTTGTACCAGTATTTTATGTTTATTCATTTAAACCTTTTGACATTAAAATTCTAGCGAGCAGACCTAGCTTTTAAAGTCTCATCCGAAGGACTGGTACTTTTTGAAATATTTTGATAATTAACCCAAATTCGGCCCTGGCTGGGATTGAACGCGCGATCCCTGGGTTACTTAGCCGCAATGATAACCATTACACCACGGCTCTTCCTTTTTCCAAAGGTCCATTAGCATACTATTTTTTATAGCACAGTGGCGTTGCTTGTGCAGTGTGGCGGCTGTAAAACGTCTCCCCGCGCTTGCAATCAGTACTGTTATTCATTCGATCTTTGGAGATCGCTGAGCCCGATACTTATAATTAGTGATCGGTGGTACATTTTCAATTTCTTTTGTGTTCTTACTTAATTTTCGATTCGGGTATATCCTTCGAGCACTTTAAAGAACCATAGGAATCTATTCGATAATAAGAGTAGGGCACGGTTCCCGGATTCCTATGTATCCTTCCCCTCTCTCTGGGGCGGCTCTAAATAACCCATACTGTGTTGATGAGCCGTTAAACAACATTCAGTTCAGTTCCACTACTGCGGCCGATAAAAGGCTCTGGGTTTTGTTTAACCACTCATAGGATATGTTGTCTGCTTTTTAATTTAGTCTTTTGCCTGTTACTTGTGATACGCAGGCTTCCTAACCGCTGCTCCCAACAAAATTCCTTTTTGTTTATTTCGCTCTTCGGGCCATACAATTTTATTAGATCCTGGGACCATACGCCGCTGGATATAGGGGATGAAATAAAGATACAAATATTGTTATATCCACCGCCATATGCTTGCCATCTTCGGGGTGGTTAAAATTAGGTACTGTTGATTTTTTATGAATATTGAGTTCTGCTCAACCCGAGGCTAGAGGGCGTGAGCGGTAGCTAGCATATTACACTACCGCTCATGTACAGTCTCAATCAAACCGAGACTGCAAAATTTCGTATGTGTCGTGCTCGGTAGTTTCCAAAGGTCCATTTTCTTTTCTTGTTGAGAATATGTCTTGACTAAATTTAAATCATGTTCTCAGAATGAGGCATTTCCGTTGAAAGGTCATCTCACTGACTTAAAGCTGTACAGTCCCTATTTTAACTGGTAATAACTCATGAATATGAATGAGTCACGTGTGAAGTAGTTTCAAATCGACGAACACCCCAAAAGTCGGTATATAAGGAGAAATCGATACGTAAAATTTCACATCGCGTCAGGTATACCTTGACGTGTTCGTTGGCGGAGGGACTATAAACCTTAGAATTACACACACACACTAAAATTTCACATTTTTATTTAGCCTCCGTACAGGTAACATCGATAAATATACGGCTCCAGAATATATGTGATAAAAAAATAGTTGCCCGGAACGGAATTTGAACCACAGCCTTGCACTTGTAAGATTTGAAAGATGTACGCTGAACCTCTAGACCACTGCTATTTATTGGTATTTTGTAGCATATTTAACACTAAATAGGCTTTACGTAATAACAAGAGCGCGTGCACAAACTCATCAAGCGCTAAATAACAAGTCGAGATATGGTTGATTTGAGGCGAATAATTGGTTTCATATTGATAAGATACAGTATTACACCAGGCAATGTTAATTTACACGTGCGACAATATGGACTGCATATTTATTGATCCATCTTTAGTTGCGTTCAAATATGTTAAGTTATTTTGCCTCAATTGAATTGAATTGAATTGGATTTTATAGTCGCACCAACAGCTAAGGTCATATGGCGACTTTCCAGCTTCCACTGTGGAGGAAGACCTCAGGTGCCCCTCCGGGCAATTTTCGTGCACGGGCGGGCACCTGGGTAGAACCACCGACGTTCCGCAAGCCAGCTGGATAGCTTCCTCACATAAAGATTCCTAGGCCCCTGAGGGATCGAACCTACAGCGGTGAGGGGCAAGTGATTGCAAGTCAGAGACTCTAACCACTCGGCCACGGACGCCCCTATTTGTTGTGACGATATTCTCGGCGGAGAGAGAAAACGTTTTCATATAGCTGGCTTATACACGAACGCTCTCCAATATCAACTTCAATTATAAGTGACATATAAGCGACTTATACGTCTCCGTAATCTTGACATATAAACCACTTACATATACAACTAACTTAGAGAAGTTATTGAGTGTCTTATATGCCAAGTATATGGGACATATAAGTTACATATAAGCTGCATATAAAGAAAGATAAAAATATCGGACAGAGAAAGAAGTTACATATACGTCATTTATATGTTTGTATATGTAGATTCGGTAAGGGATAACGCCCGCTTTATTTATCATTTTAGTGCCCGCACCACTCCAAACTTTTAACTGCCTGTCTTACTGCCGTTAAAATTACGTTAAACAATAGTGTGCTAAAGCTTATGACAACTCTGGGATTACTATAAAATAAAGCAATCAGGAGACGTTTTTAATAAACGTCAAGATTCAAATATAGGTATTTATGATTTTAACACGAAATTACCACATCACCTTATCAAAGACAAACGCATTGCTCTCATTCAAAACAACTTCTCTAGAGAAATTACATGTTTAGCCTGTAACAAATATTAAAGCGTCTTTTACTAACGGCAGTTTAGACAATTACACTATGTTGTCTTGCCAAAATATTTGTGAAGCACTCATTTTCCTATTAGGTATGGAACTATCGTTTTTAAAAAATTGTTGGTAACCCTGTGGGTACGAACTGTGCACCTGTTGTCGCTGATTTGTTCTTGTATTGCTATGCAAGAGATTTCATGTTGAGTGATTCACCAGATACTCTCGGTATCTGGATGACATAATCATTTCTTTCCTACTATTGTTCAAACTATCTATCCTAAAGAACTACAACTCTACAAAGCTAACATTTCTTATACTGTCGTTTCTTTCCTTGATTTACATCTCTCTATTGGAACTGGTGAAATAAATTTTATTTTTTATTTTTATTTTATTGTTTATTATCCCCACTTAGGTGAAGATGTTCCCCGAGCTACTTCTTATGGGGTATATGTTTCTCGACTTTTTTGTTTTCTAGAGCTTGAGGTCGTGTTGATGACTTTAATATTCGTAATAATTGTACAGCTTAGAAGCTACCCCAACAGGGCTACCGTTACCATAATCTTCGAAAAACCTATACAAAATGGTATTATCATAATATCATTATTATAAAATATAAAAGTAATTTAAGAACTCTTATGGACTATCACAACCTGACTTCTATGCTGATCTGATTAACAAACTTCGTAAGATCCTTGGTCATAATCACATTCATACAATCTTTATTAAACTTGTTAAAAAGATCACCAAAAGAGGTTATGACCCGATCATTTTGCAACGCATTGCATGTTTAGTGGTTGACCCATTTAAAGTTAGCCTCTATGCTAAAATCCTCTTTGTGTGATAACCGACAGATTGTCGACACTTTGATGACGTCAACCTAAATCCTCATGGGATAGTAGCGTTTTTTATTTGTCTTAAATCTTATCTCGGTTTGTTCTATTGATACTCTGGCTTCTGCCAAGTCATTGAGTACTTGCTTTGTGGCTTTCTAGTCTTATTTGCCCCTCACCGCTGTAGGTTCGATCCCTCAGGGGCCTAGGAATCTTTATGTGAGGAAGCTATCCAGCTGGCTTGCGAAACGTCGGTGGTTCTACCCAGGTGCCCACCCGTGCACGAAAATTGCCCGGAGGGGCACCTGGGGTCTTCCTGCACCAATGGAAGCTGGAAAGTCGCCGTATGACCTTAGCTGTTGGTGCGACTATAAAACCCAATTCAATTCAATCAATCTAGTCTTATTTTGTATTTTCATATATGAATGCTCATGTGTGTATTAATGCTGCCTTGTTTGTTAGAGAATATAGCCTGGCGGGGATATCTTAATTTACACTGTCACGTTTTTTCGGGATGACAATAGGGTAAGAGCGAGGTTTGGTACATCCTATAACCTGGTTTAAACCGCCAGCGGCATTGTTTTGCCACTGACCGTTCCAAGGCGGTAGCCCTGTTGTCAACCTCATGTTTCATGTTTGTGATGTCATATCTTGCCTGTTATTCATATTTGTAATATGTTTTTGTGCGTGTTTTTGGTTTACGACGGATCTTTAATGCTACATTTCCTGTTCGACTTTTATATCTACTTTTATTCAGTTTCAATCATTGTGTATTCTCTCATTTGTTTCTGCATCTAGTAGGTCTGGATATTGACAAAATGTGCCCCTGGAGTGTGATAAGATTGGGGTCTATATTCCTCTCAAGGTCTAAATGTCTTGTTTTATTAGGTTTAACAAAGAAATACCGCTGTTGGAAAAACATAAAACCCGGTTAAATAAACCTCGTTCACAAACTAAAGAGAACTGTTAGAAAGTTTTGAAAAAGGTAGATATTGTGTTGTCATTTTTCTGTCTGAAATGATAAATACTGGCTGAATAAAATATCTGTTTTATATTTCAGTCTCCAGTGACAGATATTGACAGGATCAACTTTAGCGGCGATGGCTAACTAGCTCACACATCTTCCGAACTAATTGGAATCTCAGAGCATGTCACAAAACGGAGGAAAAGTGCGTTTACACTTATACATGCAGATTTGAAGTGAACATTTGGATTCAGACTATGTAAAGTTAATGATAAAATCATTTTGCCACAAAAAGGATGAATGTGCTCTTAACGGCAATGACTTTATGAATATGACATTGACATATCACATGAATGAGGCTTTGACGGGAATAATTGTATATATATAAATATATATATATATATATATATATATATATATATATATATTATATATATATATGAACTTAAACGATTCTGCACTCAGAGTATGCTAGGAATTAATTTGTGAAATTAAAGAGATACAACTGTTCGAAGCGGTTAACAGAAAAGTGGCTGTGTATTGTTGAAACCTGTACACAATTATATCGACATAGGTAAAACAGTGTAAATTCTTAACATAAGAGGACCAAGGACAAGCCGAACATATGTTAAAGGGAAGTTAGTAGATTAATATTGGGGTTGCAAGATTACGGAATATTATTGATAGTTGTTTTATTGTGCTATGTAAAAGAACAAATGCATTATAATTTAATGCATATCAATATAACGCTGGCGCGATAATGGAAACAAACGAAACGGAAACCTTGGAAGCTTTGACCGCACGGTATGCCGACGCCTTATTGCCACTGACGATCACATTCGGGTGTTTACAGTTTTCGGTTTCTGGGAAATCTTTTAGTCTTACTTGTTTTCTCTCTCCGCCGAGAATATCGTCACAACAACTTCAAAATGTTTGTTATAACCTTAGGAATAATTGACTTCGTCACGTGCATCACACTGATTCCAGCCGAGATGGTAAAGCAGAGACATTATTTCAGTTTTGATGACGCGTTATCGTGCTAAGGTCAAGTGTTTCTTTAATGTGTTTGGCGCGTCGGCATCTTGTCTAACACTTTTAGTCATATCTATTGACAGATTTAGAAATGTAGTTCAGCCTTTACGTAAGCAAATGTCATCAGCCTTAGCAATGAAGCTGCTTTTCGTGTTATCGTTTGTTGTTCCAGTTATACTCGCTATACCGGGAACTATAATGTGCGGCATAGAGAGATCAAACAAGACCAACTTGTACGGAGGTCAGACCGAAATCTTCCTCTGTGTTACGGAGGATATTTACAGATATTCTATATGGAGATACGTATACAAAGACTCGTTATTATGTATGCAGGTCATGCTATCACTAATCTATATAATTTTTTACATGTTTGTCATTCGCGAAGTCAGGAAGCAGCTTAAAACTATGCGCAGGAACTCGTCATTTCCAGTGTCTTATATTTTTTGACATGGATGATCGATGCGATGTTCTCCAAAATAATCCAGACATTGCAGGAAATGAACAATTTCACTTATCAATCAGCACAGCTAGAAGACGACAACCTGCTGAAAAAGAACTCGATTGTAAATGGCACTCTTAATCTAAAAGACCTTAAAAAGAAAAAGACGGTTATGTGTAATACACGCAAGAAAAGCATTAGAACAATGGTTCATTTCTCCAAAAACCACATTTTCCGTTTAAGACAATAGTTTGGTTTGTTTTAACAATCGTTTTTGTACTAACGTATATGACCCACACAATATTAGCCCTTAATGTAGAGAAAGTAATTGTTATGACTCCCAGTGAGTTCTCGGTCTACGAGTTCTTTTTCCGAATTTATTTCTTCAATCATATGATCAATCCAGTTGTTTACGCCATCTTTCTCAACAGCTTCAGAGTGTCTTGTCGGCGTCTACTACATGACATAATGACTAAGTTATGCGGCTGGTGCCCTTTGTTTATTTGTATAAGTTTTGTGTGCGTATTGTTTGGGATGCTTGTTTTAGCCACAGGTTATTTGGAACCTTATGGCAACATAGATTAGTACCTAATTAAGTTATATATCAATGAAGGAAGCTTAGCACTGAATCGTTTGCCATGTCTTATATTTATTATATACATAGTACCTTCATTTTCTTACAGTGGAATACAACAATCTGTATCACACTACAGGTTATCACTATGATACTAAAAATAGAATTAGTATCACTATCTTAATAAAAAAAGAACAGCTGCTTTCCCAATGATTCAAGCAAGTTTAACGCCACAATGCGCGAGAACGTCAAGACGACGTTACGTCATACAACAAAACAAGTTGGTCAGACCAATGAACACCAACACGCTAAAACTACATACATTTTCCCGCTGCACATCATCGAGAAATAATATGCTTTATTGAAACAGTATGCAATATAGCAATGCAAATAGTTCTATGTTAATGATGTGTAAGAGGTATATAATAAATGGATCAATACAAGGATCACGACGTGTGACGAAATGGTGTTTGGCTTGAACGCTCATGAATGTATATACCTTACTACAAATAAGTCATTTGCGTTTTACGACCTTCCCCTTCCAAGTTCATGTTCTATTTAGTTGGACATTTTAACTAAGAATGTTTTAGTTTAAACTGAAGTAAATTTCGTCCGACCTTCCAAGTCACACTAGTTCTTGGTGTTTTAGTTTCCACTTTTGACAATAATAACTCAGGTTACCTGCACAATATATGGCCGAAACAAAACGAAAATAGGAATTTCTGTTGAAAGATGGAAAACGAATTCAATTTTTGATAACGAGCTGAGGCGATCAGTGCTTTAATATTCTGGTAAGACTAGACAGTCGATCGCTACTGTCTATGAAACTGATCTATCGGCAATTTGGGGATCAATATCCCTCATGTGTGTATGGCCGAAACAAAACAAATACAATTTCTTTTATTATTGAAACCAGTTAAGAAATAAAAGAAAATACATACGAATGTTGTTTTTGATTGTACATTTCTTTTTCAAAGTAAATTTCCGCATCATAAAAAGTAAGACTTTTTTAATTTCTATCCAAAGATGATTTCAATTTTGCTATACATATAAATAAAGACACTTTGAAAGTTAATTACAAACTAGTTCAGTTAATTGAAGTAATATGAAATTTGATGTTTTTCTGCTGTCTCAGCAACAAGGGTGTTTAAAAAAAGTTTTGGCTGTAAAATATTTATTTCTCAGCTGATTTTTAAAACTAATGAGTTTTATTTACCAATTAAATGTCAGTTACAATGATACATAATATATGAAACGCAAGTAATGTAAAAAATGGTTATGTACATGCTGAAATACATTTTGTTGAAATATGGGCTCCAAACAATAGGTCGTTAGATCTTCATAAATATTAAGATTTTTCGTCGTTAAGATTTTCATTAATATTTATTTATTGGTAATAATGTGATTAAACGTAATTGTTTAAAATGATGCAGTTAATAGTCCTTTACAAACAGTGTTTTAGTTTAAGATTATTTCAAATGTCGTTAAGAACAAAGAGTTATTTATAAAAAAAAAAACTAGTAAAAAAGTGTTTTAGTGTATACCGATAAGGCCATTATGATTGACTCCTGTAAAGCATTTGTAAATATAAATAACAATTGCCCAATACTCGGGTATTCGTTTGTATTCCAAGACTTAAAGCTTAGTGGTAACTAGAAATAGGAACATCAGTGAGTGGGGTACTTTAAGGTAAACATGAAAATGCTATGATTATAGCAAACGTTTATAATCACCAAATCGAATCGCGAAAACTCTATGGTACGTGAACGTTGAATTACTAGTTGAATTTTCAACATCAGCTAGTTAGCACAATGAAGCGATTCTTACAACATTGTTTTGGCAAAATAAGTGTAAATAACGTAGTTTGCAAAATTAACATTCATCAGGTCTGTTTCATCTATCTGGAAGAAAAATCTTCACCAAGGAAATTCTAGTATTTTTACACGTAAATTATCGATCAATTTATCACGAATTAATCTTCATTAGGCATCTACCGTTCATATTCCTGGCACTAATTCTATATTCAGAAATACTGCTTCTGTTAAATTAACACCACTTATCTGGGCGCTGAAGACAGGATAATAGCGAGGATTGTGCGCAAATAAAATCGATTCAAGCTAACCAGTAAGCCTTATTGCCTACTGACCGTTCCAAGTCGGTAACCCTGTCTTCACCACCCTTTCTGTTGTTTTTTGTCTCTTTCATTGTATTATCAAGTCCTTGTTTGCAGTACAGTGCGGACCTACGATGCTATTGCGTTCGGACGCTGTGGTTTCTATAGGACCCTTATCTCATTTTTGACAGTGGTTACGGTCTTTGAGAGGAAGGTTTAAAAAGGTAGACAAAGTCTTAAAATCGGTACCTATATTTTTATGTTGATTATATTTATAACAGTTTTATCGATGAAAGATTGGGATTTCTCAGTGAAAGAATATTCATAATCAGTAAAAATTAATAACTAACTCCTAACACAAAAATAACTAACTCAGACGTTGAGTTATGACGTCAAAAAAGTATTGCTGACGACGACCTCATCCGCCGATAAAGTTCAATAAAGCGAATAATTTCGGTTAAAAATTAACTGTAATTAAAAGTAAACTGATTTAAAATGTAATAAATAGATTATTTTGCTGCTGGTTTCGATTATAGGGAAGTCCTTCACTCAATGGTAGTCGTGTTTGTTTTTTCATTCACTCGCATCCGCTCGTTCGTGAAAAGAACCACACGTCTACCATCTCGTGAAGGATTTCCCTATTATAATCGATCCCAGCAGTCAAATAATCTCTATATATGGCGTAATATAATAAGGATAATAAATGCTTTATTTTGAGCAGGTTACACATTAAAGGCAGAATATGCTTATTAACACATAAACTGAAACAGTTTACTACACTTCAGTTATAGAGTAAGCTTGGTGTAGTTACAGCAATAAGGATACACACAGCACTCATCCTTATACATTTGACTGTAACATGAATATCAATAGAAAAACACTTGGGGTAAGATTCTACAGGGAGAGTTCACTAACTGGAAAGGTGAACCGTCTGAGGTCAACTGGGCCGTCTTCTATGTGCAGACCCTTGCAACCCACCACAGCATTGACGAAGCACTCGGAAGCGTTACGATAATAGAATTACGCTAACAAATAAACTGATAAACTGAATAAAATCAAACTGTTCACACTATGCCGAATAGATATTCTGTACTAATTACGCTGTTTCCCCTACACGCTGTGCCGACGTTAATCACAACACAGGAAGTGTGCAGACACAAATGGTTTATTTATAGCACAAGTAATGTTTACGTAAACTCAAGAGTTAATACGTCAGCGTGACTTTTTAACGAAACGTACGTTTCTAATCAGTTGTTTCTATTAATGGCTGGGTACATCGGGGGATTTAATGCAAATTTTACGGTAATATTATACACAAACACAAAGTCTCTATCATCTCCGATAAGGTTAACAATAAGCATTTTCTTATGTTAAGACAATGCACACACTTTTACAAGATACTTATTTACAAAGTGACCTTCTGAAAATAAATAAAAAGAAAACAAAAATATATCATAAATAAACAACACAATATGAAAGCACATCATCAATGCACTCTATATCAAAACCAAATTAAAAAACAACAACAAAAAAACACATTTACACTGAGGACATGCATCCATTTACACAGAAATAGTTTGCAATAACAATTTGTACTTGTATTTAAATGCATTAACTGAGTGCGAAAAACATATTGGCATTGGTAATGTGTTCTAAATTTGAAAATTAAATAAATGAGTATATTATTAAGATAATTTGTTTTGGTTTGTGTTCGAAAATACAAACAACAATAAGAAGGATAAATAAGAGGCAATGTATGTGTCATAACAAACATAAAAGGGTTGACAATAGGGTTACCGCCTTGGAACGGTCAGTGGCAAAAAAGGTCGCTGTAGGGGGGGGGGGGGGGTGGGGGGGGGGGGGGACAGTAAAGCAGGTTCTATGTTTTTTGGGGGATGACAGTAGGGTAGAGTAAAGTTGTGTGCACCCTAGAACCTGGTTAAAAAAACAGCAACCTGTTTTCCACTCACCGTTGAAAGTAGTAGACCTATTGTCAACCCAATTGTGTTTGTGTTTAGTTTTAATTAACAGTGTAATTATTATTTGTGTTAGTGCGTGTTTTGAGTTTCTGTTCGAATTTTATACCTACTTTTATTGAGTGCATCAGCATTATGTGGTCCGAGTATTAACTTTGATACCCCATCCAACCCCTTCTCCAAGAAGCGAAAACGGTGTTGGCTGGGGTATGAAATTAAGAAAACCTTAATTTCGGCTTAAAAGGTTTGCACATTGTAAAATTAAAAGATGTAATAGGTAATTTAAACAGATTATCTCATTTCTTCGGTAAAAATGTGTTCAAACGTGCTTTATTGTCGAAATATCCGTTATAAAATCCTGAAAATATAAGCTTTCCCATCGGTTAATGTAATTAATGTGGGAACACGTAATGCTTCACATTTAGGATTTATTCTAGCAGCTTTGTTTTGTATTTTAAACAATATTGTAATTCATGTATTTATTTATTTCTATATTGTTTCCTTTTCGCCGAACAGGAGTACAACAGTAATCAAGAGTTGACATTAAATATGCTTTATGGAAGAGTTGTACATGTATGCCATCAGTCAAGAAGTTTGTCATGCGTGATTGTTGTATCGAACGTCGAGCACATCTTAAAGGGACACACGGCAATCTTGATTTTTTGAAAACTCGCGGCGTCCCGTTAGTTTTTCTAAATAACATGCATTATTTCAATCATTAATCATAATTATAAGAATAATATAAACCAAATAGTCTTTGTATATTACGGACTTTTTATAATACTGCACCAATAATATATTTCAACATTTGGTAAAATAACATAGAACATTGAAAACACAAAATTTTGTTTAATGAAAGTCAAGCCGGTTTAAAGTCAAAATGTTCCTTGATAAATAAGTAGAGACGATAATATTGATGCTTGATAAAAAACATCTAGATTGCCGTGTGTCCCTTTAAATGATTTTATATATAGTGAATTAGGACGAATAAATTATCACACTCAGCGATTATATATAATAATCAAACATTTGTTAAAAATAGTAAACAGCAATGCACGAAAATACATTGTTAATGCATACTCTAAGATGCTTAATGATATTGAAACACTGTCAAATAAAACAAACTGGGCATATTTGGTTAAAACAGATATTGGTTAATTTAGATTTTTATAATGTATGGATATCACAAGGGGAAGAAGATATAAAATCGTTTTTTTTAATAGTAAAACAGCGTTTCGAGATAAGTTTATACAAAATTTGGGTAGCCGATTAGATCAATCAACTAGAGTGGCATTTTAAAAATCGTTTTCAAATTTCAACCATATTTGGATTTAGTAAATATTAAAACATTTCAAACGGCATTAACCCAGTTAAGAGTCTCATCAAACGGGCTAGAGATTGAAACGGGTCGTTGGGGAAAAACAACAAATACCAAGAGATAACAGAAAATGCCAATTCTGTAGTTCTCTTAGAGATTAATTGCATGTTTATTTGAAAACACATTATACAATGATCTGAGATCTCCACTGTTCAAAAAGTACTTTTCAAAAACAGCAACGTGATCAACTTGAATCTGTAGAACTATTCCAGTAGGGAAATAAGCAACAATTACGAAACGTCTCCACATATATATTTAAAGAATTTGAAAAAAGAAAAGTTTAGCTGCACAAATTCCCAAGAACAAATATGTTAATGTTTTCATTTTAACACGCTCCTTGCAACCTGTTTTCAGTATTTATGATAATGTATCATGTATGTCATAAGTCAGAGAGAAGGTGATAAACACTCGTATTGTAATACTTAAAATTTGCATAACCTAGAAAACTTTTGTTATCAAAGAATAGCGCATTTAATGTTTGACATTGTTAGATTAATATATCATTGTATTTTATAACATTGTATTTCATAAACTTGAATCTAAATAATACGTATACTAACATTGTCATAACGCCATTGATATATTAGTAATATCAGTTATATAATTGTCTAACATTGTGTTCAAGAGTCGTGTGCGACTTATTGCATAATATGTATGTACTTTGTAAGGTGTATTTGGGATGGTCTCGACCAAAATAGACCTATGACGAGGCTAATAACGTTATTTTTCTTCTTATTTATCAGTCTGTCATGACAAGGAGTTTTCAATAAACACACCTAAATAATGTTGTGCTGTAACAGTTTCAATATAAATGCCATTTATCGTCAACTGCAAACAAGAGCATTGCTTAACCTGATGCTTTATACCAATAACCATGCATTTCATCTACCTGGGTAATTATACCAACGTTCATATCGTAATAAGTTTTTTGACATGTTAATTTCTCATATATAACGATGTATCTCGGCTGCATACAATAACAAACGATTTTTTTTTAAGTATTAAAGGGACACGCGGGAATCATATGGAAGAATCTTCCTCAAACGGGTTATCGATGAGTCGCCAGATTTTTACATGGAGCGTATAGGGGGAAATTTCATTATTGTTTAATATTAGAAATTCTATAAATATGATCGCTTAGGTGCAAACGGTTTCTTAAAATGCAATTTATTATCTTTATTTTGATATAAGTTTCATATTTTTATATTAAAAGGATCTTGGTCTGTTTTCGAGTTTAAATACACACCATCTAGTGTCCTTATATGTTCTATATAAAATTCTTAAAATATGTCGAACACGTGTTTTTTAATTGTAAATATATCGCATAATGACGAAACTGAAGCCTTAGGTGCAAACGGTTCTAAATAGGTGAAACACTAATCCTTATTTTGATATAGTTTTTTTAGTTAATGACACTAGTTATAGATGGTCTGTTTTACAAGCAAAGATAGAAAAATGTCTTAAATTATTAATTGTTGTTGATGATGTTGTTGTTATTGTTGTTGTTTGCGATAATCACATTAAGCAGATGAAGCGGAGAAATATATACCATGAAGACTTGTATGCATAAATGTTTAATTCATGGAAAAACCCATTACACATGTATTTCTCTGTCCAATGATGGTATTTCCATTTTAGGCAAAACAGGAGTCAGAACGAAACTTTTGCTATATAAAAAAAGATAGTATGTTTAACTTTTAAACAGCTTTTTATAGAATTTCTCACTACTATAATGCCATTTCCATAAAAATACACTTAAAAAAAAACTATTCTCAGTTAAAGCTTATTAAAAGCTTGTTTATAATAACGTATTTCATGTAAATATTAAACTGATTTTTTAAAAATGTGTTTTGCTTAAATTTACTAAAGTGCATTTATAGTTTCATCCATATGGTCACTGTAGATACATAATGATTCCCAATGTTTTATGGCCTCCATAAAGTGTGCAAGTGTGACTGCCGACACGCTAAATTACATAACGCCCGAGGCGGCTTTATCGATATCTGCGGGAGATAAATCAGTACTAAACTATCACCAAGAGTTACATTTCGTGAAATTATTGTTTTTTTCAGTCGATTTCGATTTGAGGAAGATTCTTCTTCCATATGCTTGAAATATATATATATTTTTTGGCAAATGTCCTAGCAAGAAAACAAACCCAACGTCTTAAAAACATGTTCTAACCGCCTGATTCAAATTATTACGATGACTGGTTTGTTTAATATTTTGTATTTTGTTTCTACTTTTTTTCTTAAAGCAAAATTACCTCAATCACTAACGACGATTACAGATAATTATCTAGAGTAATTCATACACACATGTGTAAACTTTGAAAAGTTTAGGACTTGATTCCTTTTCAGGAAAACCTTAATTTTTATAAATAATTACATGCTTATACGAGCGTACAACCTATTCTGAATTATTGATAAAAAGTTTTAATTTAACATCATTTAAAGATAGTGCTTTTTTAAAAATTATGAGCGAAAGTAAAGCAATACTAATTGACGTATGTAATATTAATTGCGGTGTGTAACATTAAATAACGTGAGTAATATTACAATGACGTGTGCCCCTTTAGACTTGCATAACACGGTTTAGGACAAAATACCATACTAAACAACGTCAAGAAATTGTTGTCCCGTTGCTGAACGACTACAAAATGTGTTTTTTCCAGCGTACTTGGACAATCCGATAGTAGAACAGGGATTAGTTCATTAAAAGGTAAGATATTTTTTAATTCAAATTGCTGTACTGTATAGTTTATACGTTTATAACAGATATTTGATATAACCTTAAGTTTAAAAAGCCGAAAATAAACACAAGTATGCAGGAAAGGTGTGATAAACATTTATCTGAGGAGAGGAACTTACGAGAAACAATTGGTAAACATTAAAAGGACATTGTTCAAGAGAAGAATATCCCATATAAATTAGTTTTTCAACGTCATATACAAATTCATGCTAAACTAAACGATGTGTACACTTTAAAAAAACCACAAGAATATATTAGAGCAGATAATCACTTTCGTTTACTGAAGTCGGTCAGGTGGCCGAGAAGTCGGTCAGGTGACCGACAATTTGATAATACCTAGTTATTTTACTAAGTTTACTAAACACATGATTAAATTCAGAAAACTGGAAATTATTAAAATTATTCCGTATGCGTGGTTACCTATTACAATTACATGAAAATGGAAAAAAGTGTTTTATACAAGAAACATATAAGAACACATGTTACAAAGGGGAATTAATAAACATCCTAAAAAGCAAATCCTTATATGACGGTGCACAATCTGTACACTTTACCCACTGTCTGGGCCGATATCAGGCTCCATAAATTATTATATGGCTGTGTTCCCATCTGCCCCCATATCCACCAGAGAAAGTTAGCTGGAGGGCAAATATAGGTCTCATGCGGATTTGGGGGTAGATGTGACAATTGCCATGTCATTACCTTATTTTCACATATTTTTTTTACCGATGTTAAGGATTTCATTTTGTTTCGCAAATTTCTGCTATTGCATATAGAATGAATATATAAAAAAAAAATATAATATATAATAGGTATACAATATATACATGCTTTGTTATTCAATGTTTAGACTACAATATCCTGAAGAGGGGAGCACAGTTGTACTTTATTCTTATCAGGGGCCCTCCATCTGTTCTGAAAAATAGAACAGCGTTCTGCAAACTACAATTTGTATTTACCACGATCTTTTTAAACCTAACATTTTATGGATAAGAGTGTCCTCCCTGACAACTCTATAAATCGGACCAGAATCTGGCATACTTAAAATACTCTCAATTGACCGATCATCAGGCGTACGAAAAGGAGTACAAATCCGACCTCAGGGTTATCTATATTTTTATGAGAATCTGGTTTATACGCAGAACCAGCTTTCATTTTTTTGACATAGAAAAGTTTGCCATATACACATTCAGTTCTATCGGAGAAACAGCGTCGGTCACCGACATTCTGAGCGTATCTGGCAGATTTCAACTTGTAGGACCAAACTGCGTGTCTGACATTGCAATGGGGATCTGAGGAAACGCTCTCCACGATATGTATGAAAAGAGGAAGTAAAATGGTGCATTCTGACGAATCTGGGCTTGTCAATTTTTGGGATTAAAAGAACATATCTAAAAAATTGTTGAAGGTCCGCGCCAGCAGTGACGTTCTGGGTTCAGAAGTTAGGAACATTAGGAACATTAAAGAGGTTACACCAAAAATAATTTCAAACCTTAACGACGTATCTATGATGATGTGAACAATGGTTGGTTCTTGTAATGCCTGTAACATTGTATTTTTAAATCATTTTCTATTTCCGTGTATAGCAGGAATCAACAAAAAACAATCAATAAATTGTATTACACTTACGTTACCAATTACGTTTGCACTATTTATTTTGTTGTATCTAAATACGACATTTAATTGTCAAATACAAACATGGATGTTTATACTCATGTCCCTTTATATTCCTTTTATACTTATATAAGCATTCATTAACGAAATGAAGTTTGCATATCATTTGCATGACTAAAATAAAAATAGCAAATTATATGCAAAATCTTAACTGATACATGTATTCATATGTAAATCAGATGTAAATGATTTAAATAATATTCAATGTAACAAAGACAAATGTAAAGCCCTATGAGATAACATACATTCACTGATATCAATATGTATATTTTAAGCAATAATGTATATTCATGGACACATATTACATCAGTTGAGTCCATGATTGCTCTATTTATCATCTTCAATATCTTCAAACACAGTTTCATGATGTTATCAATGATGTTGTTGAATTTCGTATCTTTACCATCATCTCTTCCTTCTTCAGTGTCAGACTGTTTGAATAGGATGTTAACCAAATGTTTTAATATATCACCACTTTTGTAATGCTCACCCCTCTTTACTTCCTCCGAGACCTGGAATTTTGTTTCAAAAATCGGGAAGTCAAGAATTTCATAATAAATATATTTTAGCTGCTGCTGATAAAGCATCCACTAATGTAATTATTGTTTGACGCCTACATTACGTCAACGTTTTATCTCTGTAAATCAGGAGTACTAATTCGTAAACCCATTTTTAATCTACCGAGGATGATGTTGTTTCCACGCATTTAATTCCAAGGCTGGGGTAGACGAAAATCCAAACTACTTATTGGATTCATAAATTACAAAAACAGCCTTACCCTTACAGTAAATATATATAAGACACGTATATGTTTGGGTTATAAGTGACATATAAGCCGCTTATACTTGACATAGGCCAGTAACATATAAGTAACTTGTGTTCATTTTAAATGCAAATGAGATGTAAGATGGTATGAACTATATACCTTAGTTGACAGAAAAATAAATCGCTCAAATATGATGTTTGCTTGTTGAAACTATGACGTATGTATTTACAAACAACTATATTAACTACACATAACTCTAGTTAATATGATCATCTGAGCCTAATGGGTCTTTGTTTTTGTAAAAAGAGTAACAGGTCAATATAGAGTTAAGTAAAATGTACTTACCAGCCATTAATCCCATATTACATGTCTGCTGTTGACACCGGCATCCTACGCAGATTTGGTTTTACAAAATATTTACAATTACAACTAAATCCTTTCCTCATTTCAAAATGATAAGAAGTCTTTCTAATACATCCTTCAATCAACTCACAAAATAAATATGTGTTTGTCCCAGTATTTTATGTTTATTTCTTTAAATCTTTTGACATTAAAATTCCACATCATAAATGCAACTTCTATCAAAGTTGAGAATGATTCTGACTAAATTCACTTCATGTTCTCAGCATGAGGGATTTCCGTTGAAAGGTCGTCTCACTGACTTAAAGACATCCCACCAGCCTAATCCATCCTACAGAAATAGTGGGGGCATAATTATGATTGTTTTTTTCATGCATTGTGAGAAGTACGAGAATTTCATGCAAAATTGGAGATTGGTATGTACCGTTATATTATGAGGCCCCGACAAACAATTTTAAATCCGATTTAATTATTTCTAAATTGTATGTGTAACAGTACCAACATGATTTAATTTCAATATTTTTAGTTTTGAATTTGCAGATTTTACCTTTTTAATCTGTCATATTTTAATGTTTCTATTCGAAACAGTAAAATGAACATTTATCAATTGTAAAGAAACAATGCACATTGTAGTTTTATATAAAATTATGTCAGGGCCTCAATAAATATTTTCCACGGTAGAGGATTAAAAAGTGATCGTCTCTAGCTGTAAAGTGTCCGTGATCTTTTGATTCTGGTGTGATGTCTTTAAGGTAGTGCCTGATTGCAGGTCAGATTGCCTCAATGAATTTCATGATGAGGAAATTGGCACTTTCATATAACTGGCAGATACATGTAACTGGCTTAAAATGCTCTCTTATATCAGCTTCAAACATAAGTGACATATAAGCGGCTCATTGTCTCCGTGATCTGGACATATAAGCCACTTATATATACAACTCACTTAGAGAAGCTATTAAGCGACTCAGATGCCAAGTATATGGGACATATAATTTACATATAAGCTACATATAAAATAGAGTATGTTAATGGACCTTTGGAAGCGGCCGAGCACGACACATACGAAATTTTGCAGTCTCGGTTTGATTGAGACTGTTTATGAGCGGTAGTGAAATATGCTAGCTACCGCTCACGCCCTCTCGCCGCGGGTTGAGCAGAACTCAATATACATAAAATCAACAGTACAACATTTTAACCATCCAGAAGAAAGTTACATATAGGTGATTAATATGTTTGTATATATAGATTCGGTAAGGGTATATATAACGCCCGCTTTATTTATAATTCTAGTGCCTGCACCCTCCAAACGTTTAACTGCCTGTCTTACTGATGTTAAACTTACGTTAAACAATACTGTGCTTAAGCTTATGGCAAGTCTGGGATTATTTTTATTTTTTTGGTCAATAAAAAAATCAGGAGACGTGCTTTATCTCATTTGCAATAAACGTCAAGATTCATATATAATTATTTATGATTTTAACACGATATACATGTACAACCTTACCACATCACCTTTTTAAAGACTAAAGTATTGCTCTCATTCAAAAAAACTTTCTCCAGAGAAACTATATTTTTGGCCTGTAACAATATTAAAGCGTCTTTTACTAACGGCAGACAATTACACTATGTTGTCTTGCCAAGAAATTTGTGAAGCACTCTTTTTGTTATTAGATAAAAAATATTTTCGTCAGGTATGGCACTACCGTTTATAGACAAATTGTTGGTAACCCTGTGGGTACGAACTTTGCACCTCTTGCCGCAGGTTTGTTCTTGTAATGCTATGCAAGAGATTTTATGCTGAGTCATTCACCAGATACTCTCGGTATCTGGATGACTTATTCAATGCTGACAATCATTTCTTGTTTACTGGTGTTCAAACTACATGTCATAAAGAAATACAACTCTACAAAGCTAACATTTCTGATTTCTGTCGTTTCTTTCCTTGATTTACATCTCATCTAATAAATCTGGTGAAATAATTTTTATTTTTATTTTAATTTTATTGTTAATTATCCCAACTTAGGTGGAGATGTACCCAGAGCTACTTCTTATGGGGTATATGTTTCTCGACTATTTCGTTTTCAAGAGCTTGGGGTCGTTTTGATGACTTTAATATTCGTAATATTTGTATAGCTAAGAAACTACTCAAACAGGGCTACCGTTACCATAAACTTCGAAAAACCTATACAAAATGGAATTATCATAACCTTGATCTACTTTTAAAATACAAAAGTAATTTAAGAACTCTTATGGACTATCGCAACCTGACTTCTATGCTGATGTGATTAACAAACTTCGTAAGATCCTTAGTCATAATCACGTTCATACAATCTTTATTAAACTTGTTAAAAGTTTCACCAAAAGAGATTATGACCCGATCATTTTGCAACGCACTGCATGTTTAGTGGTTGACCCATTTACTGTTTGCCTCTATGCTAAAAATCCTCTTTGTGCGATTACCGACACATTGTCGACACTATGATGACGTCTACCTAAATCCTCATAGGACGGTAGCTTTTGATATTTGTCTTAAGTCTTGTCTTGTAGTACCCTCAACAGTTTGTTCTCTTGATACTCTGGCTTCTGCCAAGTCATTGAGTACTTGCTTTGTGTCTTCCTAGGCTTGTTTTTTATTCATATATGCATGCACATGTATGTATTAATGCTGCCTTGTTTGTTAGAGCATATATCTTTATTACACTGTCACGTTTTATTGGGATGACAATTGGATAAGAGCGAGGTTTGGTGCATCCTATAACCCGGTTTAAACCGCCAGAGTGGCATTTGTTTGTCACTGACCGTTCCAAGGCCGTAGCCCTGTTGTCAATTTTATGTTTCATGTTTGTGTTGTCATATCTTACATGTTATTCATATTTGTAATAATTGGTTGTTTTTGGTCGTGTTTATGGTTTACTGTGGATTTTTAATGCTACATTTCCTGATTGACTTTTGTATCTACTTTTATTCAGTTTCAATCATTCTGTCTTCTCTCATTTGTTTCTGCATCTAGTAGGTCTGGATATTGACAAAATTTGCCCCTGGAGGTCTAAATGTCTTGTTTTTATTAGGTTTAACAAAGAAATTACCGCTGTTGCAGAAACGAGAAGAGCATTATATAAAACGCGGTTCAATAAACCTTGATCACGTTCCCAAAATAAAGAGAACTGTTAGAAATGTTGAAAAAGGTAAACATTGTATTGTTATTTTTCTGTTTGAAATGATAAATATTGGCTGAATAAAATGTCTCTGTTTTATATTTCAGAATCCAGTGACACATATTGACAGGATCAACTTTAGCGGCAATGGCTAACTAGCTCACACATCTTCCGAACTAATTGGAATCTCAGAGCATGTCACAAAACGGAGGAAAAGTGCGTTTAAATTTATACATGCAGATTTGGAGTGAACATTTGGAAATGGCCGAAAACGAAACATACGAAATATTATAGTCTCGGTTTGATTGAGACTGTTCATGAGCGGTAGTGAAATATGCTAGCTACCGCTCACGCCCTCTAGCCCCGGGTTGAGCAGAACTCAATATTCATAAAATCAATAGTACAAGAGCGAAATAAACATAATGGAATTTAGTTGGGAACATCGGTTATGAAGCCTGCATATCACAAGTAACAGTCAAAAGACTAAATTAAAAAGCAGAAAACATATCCTATAAGTTAATGATAAAATCATTTTGCAGAAAAACGGATGTATGTGCTCTTAACGGGAAATGACTTTATGAATATGACATTGACATATCACAGAATGAGGTTTTGACGTGAATAATTGTATATATATATGAAAATAAAGAGAAATAACTGTTCGAAGGAGGTTAGCAGAAATGTGGCTGTGCATTGTCGTTCGTTGTATAAAGATAAAACCTGTATACAATTATATCGACATAGGTAAAAGAGTGATCTGATAAAGAAAATTCTTAACATAAGAGGACCAAGGACAACCAGAACATATGTTAAAGGGAAGTTAATATATAGTAATGACTAAGCTATGCGTCTGGTGCCCTTTGTTTATTTGTATATGTGTTGTTTGCGTATTCTTTGGGATGTTTGTTTTAGCCACAGGTTTTCTGGAACCTTTTTGACAAAATAGAATTAGTACCTAGTTAAGTTATATATCAATGAAGGAAGCCTTGCACTGAATTGTTTGCCATGAAAACATGCACGTTAATTCACATACACGGATCACGAGGTATGACGAAATGGTGTTTGGGTTGAACGCTCATGAATGTATATACCTTACTACAAATTAGTCATTTGCGTTTTATGACCTTCCCCTTGCAAGTTCATGTTTTCTTTAGTTGGACATTCTGTATGTTTGTGTGTTCATCCAAATCATTGTCAATATCGTTTACAGTTTTAGTTTAAATTGAAGTAAATTTCGTCCGACCTTCCAAGTCACACTACTTCTTGGTCCTTTAGTTTCCACTTTTGACAATAGTAAACTCGGGTTTCCTGCACATTTATATGTCCGAAACAAAACAAAAGAAAAGGAAATTCTGTTGAAAGAAGGAAAACGAATTCAATTTTGATAACGAGCTGAGGCGTTCAGTGCTTTAGTATTCTGAACAGATGCTACTGTCTATGAAGCTGATCTATCGGCAATTTGGGGATCAATATCCCCCATGTGTGTATGACCGAAACAAAACAAATACAGCTTCTTATATTATTGAAACCAGTTAAGAAATAGAAAACAAAAATCATGCGAAAGTTGTTTTTGATTGTTTTTGATTGGACATTTGATTTTCAATGCAAATTTCCGCACATAAAAAGTAAGACTTTTTTTAATTTCTATTCAAAATTCATTTTGTTTTTTGGATAAATATAAATTATGACAAATTAAAAGTTAATTGCTAATTAGTTCAGCTAATTAAAGTAATATGAGATTTAATATTTTACTGCTGTCTCAGCAATAAGGGTGTTTTAAAAAACTTGCTTCACGTTTTGGCTGTAAAATATTTATTTCTCAGCTGATTTTCAAAACTAATGTTTTTTATTTACCACTAAAAATATACGAAATGCTGGTAATGTAAAATATGGTTATGTACATGCTGAAATACTTTTTGTTGAAATATGGGCCACCAGCAATAGGTTTCAGTCGTTAAGATTTACATACTTCTTTATTTATTGGTAATAATGTGATTAAAACGTAATTGTTTAAAAAGATGCAGTAAATATTATTTTATTTCAAATTTCATTAAGAACAAAACGTTATTTATAAAAAAAAGTCATTTAAGTCCACTGAACAGTTCAACCCAATTGTGTTTGTGTTTACTTTTAATTAACAGTGTAATTGTTGTTTGTGTTAGTGCGTGTTTTAGGTTGACTGTTTCCTGTGAAAGCTATATTTTCTGTTCGACTTTTATAGAGTACATCAGACTTCCCATTTAATTAGGACGAATAAAGGATCATACTCAACGATTATATTTAATAATCAAACATTGGTTAAGAATAGTAAACAGCAGTGCACGAAAATACATTGTTAATGCTTACTCTAAGATGCTTAATGATACGGAAACACTGTCAAATAAAACAAAGTGGGCATATTTGGTTAAAACATATATCGTTAATTTAGATTTTTTATAATGTATGGATATCACAAGGGGTAGAAGATATAAAATCTTTTTTTTAAATAGTAAAACAACGTTTGTGAGATAAAGTTTATACAAAACTGGGGTAGCCGCTTAAATCAATCAACTAGAGCGACAGTTTACAACTCGTTTTCAAATTTCAACCATATCTGGATATAGTAAATATTTAAAAAATTAAAATGGCATTAACCCAATTAAGAGTCTCATTACACAGGCTAGAGATTGAAACTGGTAGTTGGAAAAAAAAATAACAAGAGAAAACAGAAAATGCTAATTCTGTAGTTCTCTTGGAGATAATTGCATATTTAATTTGAGAGCACATTATACACAGATCTGAGATCTCCACTGTTCAAAAAGTACTTTTCGAAAAACAACAAATTGTTCAAAACTCCAGTCGGAAAATAAGCGACAATTACGAAACTTCTCCATACATGTATTTAAAGGTTTGGAAAAAAGAAAAGGTATTAGCTGTAAAAACTTCCAAGAACATATATGTTTGTGTTTTAACACGCTCCTTGCAACCCGTTTTCAGTATTTATTATAATGTATCATGTATGTCATAAGTCAGAGAGAAGCTGATAAACACTCGTATTGTAATACTTAAAATTTGCATAACCTACAAATACGTGTTACCAAAGAATAGAGCATTTCATGTTTGACATTGTTAGATTAATAAAACATTGTATTTTATAAACATGAATCTAAATAATATGTATATTAACACTGTCATAATGCCATTGATATATTAGTAATATCAGTTACATTATTTGTCTTCTTATTTATCAGTCTGCCATGACAAAGAGTTTTCAATAAACACACCTAAATAATGTTGTGCTGTAACAATTTCAATATAAAGAAATATAAAAAGATCGGACTTGGAAAGTAGCATTCAAGGAGGACAGTCAACCACAAAACACAGAAACAAACATGCAAACAGACAAACAAGAAGGCAAAAGTAATAATAAAAGCAAACGACATCACAAACACAAAAGGGTTGACAATAGGGCTACCGCCTTGGAACGGTCAGTGGCAAAGTAGGCCACTGGGGGGTTTAAACCGGTTCTAGGGTGCACCAAACCTCACACTTACCCTACTGTCATCCCATTAAAATAAGTGTGCCAGTTATCGTCAACTGCAAATAAGAACATTGCTTAACCTTATGCTTTATACCAATAACCATGCATTTCATCTACCTGGGTAATTGTACCAACGTTCATATCGTAATATGCTTTTTTTGGTTAATTTCTCATACACTATAATTACTTTATTTGTACGATCAACATAAAGGTCAACAAAGTCATGACGATGGATACAGAGGTTAGCTAAGCCCTGCTAAATATCTTGCCAGTTCGAAACAAACCAGTATACATTCTAAATTTATCATTTAAATTATAATTCGTCACATTCTCTACGAATTTAAGCAGGTCGGTATGGTATCAATAGAACTGAATTGAACTGAATGTTGTTTAACGGCTCATCAACACAGTATAGGTTATTTAGAGCCGCCGCAGAGAGAGGGGAAGGATACATAGGAATCCGGGAACCGTGCCCTACTCTTATTATCGAATAGATTCCTATGGTTCTTTAACGTGCTCGGAGGATAGACCGATACACGGAACGCCCGGTTTACGTCCCCATCCCACGGACGAGGATAAGGGAAAGTGTCTTGCCCAAGAACACACCGACGAAACTCAGTGGCACCACGGAAGATTGAACCCGGGGCCTCCGGTTACAATCCGCCGCGCTATTGACTGCGCCACGCCATCAATAGGATTGAAAGAAATGAATGTTTTTGTCAATATTGTAATACTCAAGATATTGAAGATGAGTTTCATTTCATTCTAAAATGCCCATGTTACTCCGATATAAGGAGGAAATACATAGCACAATATTATCGTAATAAAGTATGTTTAAATTCATAGAATTATTGCAAACTGAAAACTTTTTAAGCCAAAATTACGGTTTTATTTCATACCCTAGCCAACCACGTTTTCGTTTCTTGGAGAAAGGGTTGGATGGGGTATGAAAGTCAATACTGGGATCACGTATCATTTATTTACTTACAGACACGACTATAAAACTTTAAAACTTATTCTTAAGAACATGCTACACAGATTTTTATTTCGACAATTTTTGTGACGTGTGTACCGTCTCGACAGTTATGCGCGAAAAAGATGCGCATGAACAACTAAAGCACTTTAAATATGTCGAATATATTTGCACCAAATTACTGTAAATATGGCGAACACATGTGTTGATACACCGAAACCAGGTGTAGTTCATTGTACATTAACGATATGACCATTCGGCCATCTATTGTATTGTGTTAAGCCGGTTTAGCCGCCAAAGTAACTTTTTCAGTTTTGTACTTGCAACGCATTACTGTCCATCTAAAACAAGGTGGGGGATCACGTGGTTTCAAAATGGCGGTACATACGGGAAAACAACCCGCTTCGAAGTAAGATTTTCTTTATAGTTTCTTTATTACTTTACGCATTCTCATGTAATATAGCGCAAAGTATGCGGAATTTTAGGCACTTTATTCCATAACTTTGATTGTAGATGAATGTGCTATAGAGTTTTTGTTTAATCCGCCCCAATGAAGAGATTTTATAATATTCGTCATAAAATATACTCACTTGCATCAGTTCTTGTCGCGCAACTTTGATTTATAAACAAAACGGTAATATCTACCACAATTTAAAAGTTACATGCGCTACAGTAATAATAATAATGCAATTTCGACAATGATCTCGAACACTGGCGACGTGAAAATAGATCTCGTACATGTGTGCGTTTGTTTTACGGTGTATATTGTATATGCGAAGTACTTATGCATTACTGATCATTTCAGGTGCCAGTGGTAGTTCATATAGAGTGCCAACATGAGAATTCGGGCAGGGTGGTGGAGGTTATTTCCTATTGGGATTGCCAGGAAATAAAACGAATATTGTGTAGATAAACAACACGTCAAAGACATACAATGTATGGCAGCGATATCATGAAGAATTAACCATCCATTGGATACTAGAGAACGGATCCGGATAAATTCTAAAAGAAAATAATAGACTATTAGACTATTAGTAGTAATAAATATTAGACTATTAGTAGTAATAAAATGCCACCCAAATGCGGTGTCCTAAGTTTTAAATGATAAAGACGTTATGAAAGTAAATTGTTTTCAACAAGACTATGTAAGAAGCTGGACATTTTGAAGTAGTCAAAACAGCAACTTGCATTTATCATAAATAAATCTTCCAATATTTATTAATTGTCCTTGAGTTCTGATACTCATGACGATGCGTATGATCGGAATGTATGTGTTTTTTTTTCCATGACAGCAATGCCCATGAGTGTTTGAAATACATATCGCAGAATAAACATATTCACTGAATAAAAATAAATTGGCAAGCGATTTATCTCAACTGATTTGTTTTCTTCATTTTACGTCATTCCTAACGATTTATAAGCTATACATGGCGGCCATCGTTACTGGTCGAGAAGCCTCAGTTGCTCATCAGCCCATTTACTGGCACCAAACAGCACTTTGGTGAAACCACTGACCGCAGACATTTGTGAACTTCTGCAAGTTTTCTCATTAAACGAGCGTTTTAAACCATTTGACGACCGTGACCCGCCTACTAAAACCTTGAATACATTGCTCCTCTAGACAATAGTTTAGGTGTGGTCGTTGTGGGTATGTCCTCTTGGTTTCTTATCAGAGGTTTCTTACCTTACATAAACGCCGGTTAGGTGCCAGGGATGCCTATCAGTATGTACATGTGCAGTGTTAGTCACCAGAAAATATCAGAAAAAAACGTCATTTAGACTATATAAAAAACTATTAGAAATATTATTTTTAACTACAACAAAATAGTTTCTGACCTTGATATAGTAAATAACACTCCTAAGCAAAATTTCAGGTCGTCCGAAAATTTAAGATGGCTGCCACGGCTAAAAATAGATTAAAAAAAAAGAAATTTGTAGCGACTTTTCTTGAAAACTATAAGTGATATTGATATGGGACTTTTTCTAAATTGATCAGCATGACATGATGTTGGTCCTTGTCTATCACTTTGATACTACTTGAAGGCTTTTCCTGAAACTGAACAGAAATGTTGCTCTTGATGTCTAGTTGATCCTAGCAAAATTTCAGGTCGGGCGAAAATTAAAGATGGTCACCCTGGCTAAAAATAGATTTAAAAAAACAAGTTTGTAGCGACTGCTTCTTGAAAACTAGAATGGGACTTTTTCGAAAATGGTCAGCGTGACATGATGTTGGTCCTTGTTGAAAATTATTTTGATTCGACATTAAACATGGTTGCCAGCAGCCATCTTTGTTTACAAAGAGTTATATATAAACTTGTAACGACTACTCTGAAACTACTTGACAGAATTTATTTTCATGAAACTTCACAGGAATGCTGATCTAGCTATCAGTACCTATCAGTAGAGCTTCAAGGTCGTTGACCTCTTGTTTATAAATAGTTTATTTCATAATATTTAGCTTTTAATATTTATATCTTATTCATGTTAATACAGTTATTATCAGTCTTCACAAAACCAACGCTTACAGTATGTGCTAAGTACATGTAAATATTTAACTAAACGTTTCATTAGAAGTCAAACAAAAGTTAGAACCTGTATTAAGCGACCATTTTTGTCCTTCCCCTGAGCGGTTTCTTAAACTAGGTTTGACTGCATACAATGCCTTTGTTTTTAAAAGCAAGTACTGTGACAAATTGTTTTATTTAATTGTCTTGAAATTCACGATATTTGCAAACAATACAGAAATATGCGTAGGAAAATGAGATATAGGGTCCTATAGAAACCACAGCGTCCAAACGCAATGGCATCGTAGGTCCGCACTGTACTACAAACTAGGAGCACTATTTAATTAATTATACAATGAAAAAGACAAAACACAACAGAAAGGGTGGTGAAGGCAGGGTTACCGACCTGCAACGGTCAGTAGGCAAAAAGGCCTACAGGTTAGCTTGAATCGAATTCATGTGTACACAATCCTCGCTATTATCCTGTCTTCAGCGTCCAAATAGACAAGACAGTGTCAACAAAACTACATCCCATCAAAAGGAATTCTCTCACAATAAAGTCCACATTATTAGGAACTAACAAAAGAAACACTAAGGCGTTGTTGTAAAGCTATATAAAATACAAAATCAGAAACATCTCAGGATGTATCCAGCATTGTACTGAACAACCACAGCAGTTGCAGCCAAAGAGAAACCTGAGTGTACGACAAAAACACATGTGTTTATGTCGACATATATATATATATATAAATAAATAGAGTAAAAATAAAATAAAAAAATAATACATAAAAAAACGCGTCATTTTTTTGCGAAACTCGCTAAGGCAGTGAAAGACATAAATGTTTAGTTTTTTGCAATATGTTTATAGCGCAAGATTATATGAGCACAAGAAGGGAAACAACCTTGTTTTAAAGCTACTAATTTGGGTTAAAATGTATTATCTCCCATTCTGTAATACTATAAAACAATTTTCCATCATATAAGCACTTGTTGGACTTGACTTACTTTAAGTAAATGAGTGTACCGAATTGAAATCTTCTCATAAAACCATGTGTGTGTCGTAATCTTCTCATAAAACCATATGTGTTTCGTATTTTTTTGTACAAAAACAAGAGAATATGTTTTAGATACAAGAAAAACGTTTTCCTCACCTGTGTGCACATTCATTTATAATTATTAATTAGTGTACGGTACTATGGAGACTGTGTGAAGGCTGATCAGCGTTACAATGTTAGCCACTCAGTAAAGATGTTTTCCAAACTACTTTTTATATAACATATTACCGGAAATTTTCAATTATAATTTTAGCGGACGACATTTGAAATATGGCGGCGAAAGGGTTCTACTCAACCCGCGGCTAAAGGGCGTGAGTGGTAGCTAGCATATTTCACTACCGTTCATGAACAGTCTCAATCAAACCGAGACTGCAATATTTCGTATGTGTCGTGTTCGGCCGTTTCCAAAGGTCTACTCTCATACTCTTTTTTAAACAGTCAGTCAGTTATTGATACAGTTAATGCCATGGTGACTTCACAACCTCAACAAGTGTACACTTGTCACATAAAGCTGCCCATATCTTTTTCATTCTCACTTTGGATTAGTGTTACTGATGCCGTAAAACGTATTCATTAAGTGGGCCCACCTTAATTCCATTAAGCGATGGGAAAGCTTATATTATCAGAGATTTATAACAGATATTTCGACTATAAGCATGTTTAAAAACACACGCGATAACCTATTTAAAAATACCTGTTAAATGTTTTAACTTTACAATATGCAGAAATTAGGGCTTTATTTCATACCCCAGCCAATCCCGTTTTCGTTTCTTGGAGAAGGGGTTGGATGGGGTATAAAAGTTAATACTCGGACCACGTAATGGGAAGATATCCATTCATATTTTGTTAGAGGTTTAATTATACTAAATCAGCCGGATGTACTCGCCTGGTGCATTCGAAAGTAGTTCTGTGATAAAGAGTGTTATTCTTTTTTCTTTAAAAACGTTTTTCAGTGATGTTTCCTGTTATTGTTTTACTGTAACTGTATTCTGGACGTGTTATTGATATTTGAAAATGCATCTCATCATATTTTTGCCAGTTTTTTTTATATCAGTTTCAGAAGTGAAATTAGACAGAGTATGCAATTGCAAGGGATAAAATAACGTTGACCGTTGACCCGGTGTTAGCATACAGCTGAACAATCTTTCTTAGAATATATTCAACCATATTTCTTTGCTGATGTTTAATAGTAGATATGTTTATTTGCATGATAAAGTAATTTCCCAGAAATCTATCAAGGTTTGAGTTTTGTGTTTTTTTCACATGCTCACTTTACTAGTATAGAAGGGGCATGGAGACTCATTTACGCTATGTTAACCTAGAGCTTGACTAAAACTGAACAATACTGCGGAATGTCTCAAGCAAATAGTATTGGGCACCCCACATTCAATTCTTTCACAATAAGCAAACTCTTTAAATCCCATTTGCTAGCGGACAATCGTATGCGTTTTCTGTAATAGCAGTGAATAATAAAGCAAATTGTTTATTCGTTTCGAGAAATGGACTATAAATACGTTAAGTATATTAATCATATATTTATATACACGTGTTGTTACCTTAAAGCTACAGAGTCCCTATATCAATCGATTTCTTCTTTGTAGGCGTGTCTTTATTTGTAACTTCATGTTCACCAGCTCATGTCGAAATCGGGTATTTAAGCGAGCAAATATAGCGCAAGAAATCAGGTAAAGGTAGCGCCGTGGTGTAATGGTTAGCATTGCGGCTTAGTAACCCAGGGATCGCGCGTTCAATCCCAGTCAGGACCGAATTTGGGTTAATTACCGAAATATTTCAAAAGTATTTCCTACCTTACCAGTCCTTCGGATGAGACTTAAAATCTAGGTCTGCTCGCTAAAATGCTTAGTGCAATACAGCGAGGATAAATAAACGCTTATACACACGCAAGAAATCAGTTACTGTATATACATCGACCAGTGAACATCGTACCTATACACAGGTAACAGTAATTTTTACAGAAAAAAAAAGTTAGCTTCTTTCGGGGGTCGAACACACGACCTTCTGATTTCAAGTCCGGTGCTGTATCCACTGAACTACAACGCTACTTGAGAATAAGTATACTAACTACCATATATTATGAGGCAAAATAACTTAACATATTTGAACGCAACTAAAGATGGATCAATAAATATGCAGTCCATATTGTCGCAGTCGTAAATTAACATTGCCTGGTGTAATACTGTATCGTATCAACATGAAACTAATACTTCGCCTCAAATCAACCATATCTCGACTTGTTATTTAGGGCTGGATAAGTTTGTGTGCGCGCTCTTGTTATTACGTAATGCCTATTTAGTGTTAAAAATGCTACAAAATACAAATAAATAGCAGTGGTCTAGAGGTTCAGCGTACACCTTTCAAATCTTACAAGTGCAAGACTATGGTTCAAATCCCGTTCCGGGCATTTTTTTTTTTATCACATATATTCCGGAGCCGTATATTTATCGATGTAACCTGTACGGAGGCTAAATAAAAATGTAAAATTTTACGTATCGATTTCTCCTTATATACTGACTTTTGGGTGCTCGTCGATTTAAAACTACTTCACACGTGACTCATTCATATTCATGAGTTATTACCAGTTAAAATAGGGACTGTACAGCTTTAAGTAAACATATGATGCCTTCTTAATTCGTCTAAGGACATGTGGGTCCAACTGACACATAGTTTAGTTTATTATGTAGTTAATGACTTATTTAAATACCACTTTATACATGAATATACATTTGAATCCAACATGTTTACATAGCCATTGGAATTATCAGTTACACCAACAATGCTTGAAAGAACGCCCTAAAAAATCCCTATCCCGCCATCAACAGACACATTTTACAGCAGATGTACACTAATTTCTAAACATACTGACGACGAGGTATATAATTATATAACTTACTTATTTTGAAAATCCAAACTCTATAGACACATTATAAACGGCTTTAACCAGCCAGGCCAAACCCCAAAATTCGAGCGCCTAATAAAGAGTTACCAGCTCAAATTCATTTTACCTATATCGTACAAATATCGTGTACTTCAAGTCAATCACGGTTATGTTAAGAACCCGTGAATAAAGTTATATTTTATTCGGCATGAATGCATTATTATACGACCTCAACACCTAAATAGAAATTTACAAAATGGTTGTGTAATTTACAGTATTCATTATCACAGTCACGCATGTAAGATCGTCTTTTTATCAGTGAAATATAAGTTTTATATTTTACTGTTATTTTTCCCTACCGAAACTAATGTTTTCTACGTTAAATTCCTTTTTAATAACTGCCAACTTTACATCGTAAGCTTAACAAACACATAAACCAAAAACCTACTCTTTTTTTTTGCAGAAGTTGGTACGGAAGTAATAATATTGGATCGAAATAAGGTAATGAAGGAAATAAATCGTATTTTATTGAAATCGGTCAACTATTTTTAGAAGTTGTGGTGAGTTAAAATAGTAATTTTACATACTAAGTCCGATGACATCGACCAAAATACGTCTGTTTGACATGAACATTTACTCTGTCCCGTTTTATTGGGATGACAATAGGGTAAGTGAGAGGTTTGGTGCACCCTAGAACCTGGTTTAAAATCACATTGGCCCTTTTGCTCTCTGACCGTTTCATGGCTGTAGCCTTATTGTTAACCCTTTATGTTTGTCATGTCATATCTTGCGTTTTATTCGTCTTTGTTATTATTGTTTTCGTTGCTTTTGTTTGACTGTGGTCATTGACAATCGTGAATGCTCGGCAATCCCGTTATTCTTCGGGATCCCGCCTCGTGTGTATCACGGAGCTTCAGTATGTTCAAATCTTGACATTCTGTTAGCCGGAAGGCAACGACACAGAAAACAGTGCACTGTTGCTATGTAAACAATATGGACGCTAGCCACACGTGTTGATGTATAATTTGCGTTGAGTGTTGTTTTTTACAATTCAGATAAAGGTGTTATCACTGCTTTCATGTAATAAACTATTGATGGAGCAATCGGATGAATAACATTGCAACAGTTGGATGATAACTTTGATTTTGAATGCAAATTTGTTTTGACGATTTTAGAGGGAATCTAAGGCGCGATGACGTAACCAATATGGAAACCTGCGTATTACATTCGAGTTATGCTGCGAAGCAGTGTACGAGATGTTGCGAATACGGTCATTGAATGCTACATTTCCTGTTCGACTTTTATATCTTTACTGAGCAAAATAAAAAGTACCCCTTTTTCTTTCCCTTAGTATACAGACAGCAAAACAGGAAATAATAAATGATGTATATAAAATAATTAGATCGATCACAACCAATATTTCAAACAAAATATGTTTTTGAAAAGTTCAGTACACAAAGGAGTTATCCACCTTTTTCTTAAACTATGCATTTTTGGTAAAAACACATAAAATCTGCAAACATTACCTCAATGTGTCCCAGACAATTTTCTCTATACGTTGCTTTCAAAAACAATCACAGAAAAACACAACACATGAATGTGTAGGTAGCAGTTTTTGATTATCAAAATCATCAAATTACCTCCCTTTATGGCTTCCATAGCATCCATAAAAAAGTATTGCTTGAAACAATTTGAAACTGTTTAAAGGAATATTTAGTACTCAGTGAAGTGTGTTTAAAAACATTATACATTGTTTAATTAAAGCGCTGTTCAAGCTGTCCTACGCCCTCGAAATCTGGCATATGGGAGCGCTGTTCAAGCTGTCCTACGCCCTCGAAATCTGGCATATGGGAATACCAGCAAAAAGCGGGGGGTCTGTTTTTGGGGTGAGTATATTTGGTTATAAGGCATAACATGTTGTTTTGTCACGAATAACATATTTTGCTTCATCTTGAAGTGATCAAACTTTCACAATTTCATGTTTTGCATTCGTGAAACTATAAAGTGTTTTCATTTCCTGACGAAAATGTATGTTATTCACTCTCAAACAACGAATATCCTCAGTATTATATTTCATCCTTTTCCAACGACCTCTAATGGTAGCCACCTATTGACAGAACTAAGTACGTGACAATTAATGGAATCTCAAATACAGCGTGAAGCTGAATTTAATTGCTTTTAAATTGGTGTTCTATCGCCGGTGAGTGCATGCAATTGATATCAAATTATTGCGTAACAGAGCAAATATGAAGGTAATACATATTGAAGATAATTGTAAACGAAATACAATCATGCACAGTCGTAAAACATGCTGTTTTACTTTTTTTAGTGAGTGATCCTAATCATGGAACGTATCAGCAAGGATTCAGTAAAACATGGCTAATGGGTTTTCATGTCTGTAAAATGATTGGCTTATCGAAAACGCAGTTGAAAAGTTATCATGGGATGTAATTAATATTTATATAAATTGCTAGATTTGTAATATGTACGAACTAGATTTGAAATTAAGAATCAAATCGGAAATATTCATCACGGAATAATGTGGTCTATACATTATTTTTCGTGAATCTAAATGGATTTGTTTTGAACATGATATATAATCTTTATTTACATAGTATTCCCCTCAGGGGTAATATCATAAAATTTAAATTAACACTCCTGGGACAATTATACACACTCTGTCAATTCCGACTACGCTCAGAATGTTATTGATCGAGATGATGCGAATGGTAGTGATATTTTATGGTTATACATGTTAACGTAGCAGTAGGAAAATTATGTTTATGTATTCATAACTTTCACATGACATCATCAAAATAATTTGACCAATCAGTGATTTATCGTTGGTGTTCAACTGACTTTAGCCCTTTATAAAACTAGTTTGTTTTGATAATTATATTGAAAGCTTTATTTTATTGTGTACATCTATGTATCTTCCTTTGGTGTTGTCTGTTTTTAAAACACCAATATGGATAAATTTAATTTAAATCATGGTCTAACATTTTCATTTTTCATATAGAGATTGAGGGTAAAGTCCGAGTAAACCCCTTTATTTTCACCTACTGAATAGCTCAACCTATCGGAATTTGACTGGATGTGAAAGTTATGAATAAAACTACGTCTCCATATGTCACAGGCAGCGTACCCGATCTTGGTCTGAAGAAAGCCAGTTATTTCGATTTATGAGTTTTATTGTAAGTATAATCTCAAATTTATGTTAATTAAATATTGAATTTATTAAACTCATTGGTATAAATGATAAAAGAAGAAGAACAACAGTTCCATTCCAAAGCCAATATCATGCACGTTCATGCACTCATCGAATATATTCATGTCAAGAATGAAGAAATGGAATGTACAAACATATTCATTCCTGTCAAAACTCGCATGTCTGCATATATTTATAGTATTGTGACGTTCTTCTTCAAGCCCATTCTCCATATTTGTATCTAGGTGTAAATGGAGAGTGGGCATGCATTTTCATTCCTGTTGGCGCCGTGTAGGTTATAATAGCGTAAATGGTCCTCTATGGCCCATTCGTAGTAAACTGAGAATGTTGACAACCTGTTAAAAACTCAAACCTCGTTAAAATTCTGGAAAAAATATTTTATCATGCAAATACACATGTCTGCTATTAAACATCGACAAGGAAATGGGCGGTTGAATATCTTCTAAGAAAGATTTCTCTAGCTGTTTACTATCACCGGGTCAAAGGTCAACATTGCTTTCACGTTTCAAATGTATACCTATAACTGTCAAAAGCATCATGAACTGCATTATTAAATAGCAATAACTTGTCTAGAATACAGTTAAAGCCAAACAGTTACAGGATACTACGTATACTGCACTAAAAACAGTTTTTTAAAAAAAAGAAAGATTAGCATTCTTTAATACGGAACTACTTTCGACTGCACCAGCCGGGCACCAGCCGAGCACATCCGGTTGATTAAGAGTTATTTAACCTATAACCTATTGGCCAATCAGAGGGCGTTTTAACAATTGTAATCCCATGAGATATTGCGATAATAAACTAGTATAAAATGCAAACAATACCGTTCAACAATTACCAAAAGTCCAGACTCTATTGTACCCATCTCGGTGCGCTAGGGCGCATTGAGTTTGCTGGCGGAGGGACTATAAACCTTAGAACTACACACACACGCAACAATTGCCACTGTAGCGTATGCGACGGTGTAAGTAGTGTCTCGTGTAATTTCTTGATCGACATTGATTGTTTGGTTCTGTGATGGGGTTAGACAGAGTTTAGAGATGAAAGTTCCTATCGAAATGTCTTACTTCGATAGTTTTGAGTTCGCATACTCGGACATACTCGTACTCGACGGACACAGAGTCGTGTATACATATTTATATATGGTTGGTTCTCTGCATGGTGATACACTGAGTCGTGTATACATATTTATATATGGTTGGTTCTCTGCATGATGATACCTGTCTTTACTATATAAATCGGTTGAAATTTAAAGATTTGCTAAGCTGAAGTATGAAGACAGTTCAACAATTCGGAATCCTCTATTAGAAGCTTGTAAGTATACATCTACTTATGACTAGAACTATGATGGTCTGAGGCTGATTTTGAAAGTGCCAGGCGTCGTTGGTGTATTTTATTTAGTATGATTTTCATTCCTGTTGGCGCCAAGCCAAGGAGAGGACATCAACCTGAATAGAGGTGAAGTTTAAATAGAAGTAAAATTGTAGATGATTTTAGATCCAGTGTCCTTCTGACAGGTTGTTGCAAGGAAACTTCAGGCCAAATTTGATTAACATCCATCTAGCAAAACACTTGGCGTACACAGTGTTTTAAATATCAACTCGTCAAAACTATTAAACTGCATCTCTACAACAGTACCGCTATCATCGGGCATACTATTACATAAATAGTACTATACTGTGAGGATAACAGTCAATATTGTCAACAAGAGAAAAATAATGTAGACTGAGACGGACATGGGGATGTAGACTGAGACGGACATGGGGATGTAGACTGAGACGGACATGGGGATGTAGACTGAGACGGACATGGGGATAACAGAGTGTTTGTCATGTATCATTTATTCTCAAAAAATATTTTATTGATTTTTTTGGTTCAATTTTATAGGCAAGCAAATATGAAAAGAAAGAACGCGTAAACATTAGAAGTAATGTGTTAATATTACTGGGTTTATCTGGAAACCATTTAATCTTACTTGTTTTCTATAAAAAAAACAAAAACGAAACAACAACAAAAACACCAAAAAACACGAACATATTGACATAACCACGTTTAAGTACTTAACAACTGACCATTGCATGCATGAGGCTCGTTCCAGCCGAACGTGTGAAGCAGAGACATATTTTGGTGACACGTTATCGAATGAGGTGAACCTTTCGACTGGGAATGCGACAATGTGTATGCACAATGACACAACAACAACATTCATCATTTTCTGTTTATTCCATATGGCTGTTAACTAGCCTCTCCCGAAGTGTTTCCTAAATCGCGTATAGAATGTCGTTATATACGTCAGTAAGCAACTGTCACCAGCGTGTATACGTCAGGAAGCAACTGTCACCAGGCTTAGCAATAAAGAGTTTCTAGTTCTACTAGCTATACTGATAAATATAATAAGCGGAATGGAGCGATCAAACAAGATCGATATGTACGCAAAGGAAGATAAATACAGATATTATATATAAAAGAACAATTTATACATTCGTACATACAGTTCAACTAGTCGAAAAGTCTTTAACCGGTATTAAGTGTGCCCAGGATACAAAAATCGATTTCTAAAATAAACAAGAACTCGGTCCGAGTGTGTCTCGCCCACCGCGGCAAACGGCATATGAAATATTTATTAAATTTGTTCTTAAATGATTTCCACCAAAGGCAACCTTTCATTGACCAAGTATCAAACAAATAAAAGCGAGGTAATCATAAGAAAAATAAGTAGTTATTGAAGTTAAGTGGTTTAACCAGGGTGGTTAAGTGGTTTAACCAGGGTGTAGTTTTGGGAAAATAACGCAAAATGTGACATTGACCTTGGTATTTTTTATCGTCCACCGATGTCCACCAATGCCAACACTACATATGACCAAGTATCAAATACATCACATGAGACAACCACATGAAGTTAGCTGAGGTTAAGTTACCTAACCTATGTTAGTTTAGGAAAAATAACGCAAAATATGACCCTGACCTTGGTATTTTTTGTCATCCAGCGATGTCGACCAATGCCAACAATATATACGACCAAGTATCAAAGACATAAAGTGAGACAGTCACATAAAGTTTACTAAGGTTAAGTTATCTAACCATGGTTAATTTTGGGGAAAATAACGCAAAATATGACATTGACCTTGGTAATTTGTGTCGTTCAGTGATGTCCACCAATGCCAACAATACATATGACCAAGTATCAAACAAAGAAATTAAAGTTATCTAAAAACGTTAACTGAGGTTAACTTGCCTAACCAAACGGATGTTTAGGGTATATAACGCAAAACATGACCTTGACCTTGGTATTTTTTGTCGTTCAGTGATGTTCACCAATGCCAACAATACTTATGACCGAGTATCAAAGACATAAAGTGAGACAATCACATAAAGTTAACTGAAGTTACGTTACCTAATCAATGTTAAGTTTGGGGAAAATAAGCAAAATATGAACATGACCTTGGTAATTTTTGTCGTTCAGTGATGTCCACCAATGCCAACAATACATATGACCAAGTATCAAACAAAGAAAATGAGGCAATCACATACAGTTAACTTACCTAACCAAGGTTAATTTACCTAACCATGGTTAAGTTTTGGGGAAATAATGCAAAATATTACATTGACCTTGGTAATTTTGGCATTATGTGATGTCCCTTGACCCAAAAAGGCATCTGACAATGTTTCAGAAATATTCGAGCCGCGGTTGTTGAGAAATGTGCCGCCGCCGGAAAAGTGACAGCTATGTGGGCGAGACATAAATGACATTTCAAAACCCGGTTTCAGACATGCATTCATTCCACAATAGAATGTGCCGTGGGCCAATTTACGAATATTCCGAAAACTAAACACTAGCGTCTTCGTCGCGGAATGGTTAACGACGTTGCGTTGTAAACCTTCGCCTCTCACCGCTGCGGGTTCGAATCCCACTGGGAGCTCGACTTGTAAGAGATGAAGTGTCAATTCTTACAGATGGCGGGAGGTGTACAGTACTGGTTCTACCCAGGAAAAGTGGGTAGTCTGCCTCCACCACAAAAAAATCAACCGTCATATATAACCTTACATGTGTTGAAAATGACGTAAAACACTATACAAACAAAATTTAGGAGACATCAAATTGACTGTTGGACATATGGTAAACGTCCATGATTACTCACAATTTTCAATCGTCAATGGCGCTTCTCATTTTAAAGAAGGACGGTTACAATTTGGATAAACACTGTTTCAGCTTATTTGTTTTTTGACCCTGGAAAGTTTCGGCCATATTTGGCCTTGTTATTCAGTCTCAGACGTTACCTTATGGAGGGTCATCCATAAGAGCAGTATATACAATTATAGTCTCGGGAGTGCACATAGTTATCGTGTCCCAGAAGTCGGTTTGCAGAATTCAGTATCAATTTGCGTCTTATGATATGGTCTGCACAATCACTATCTGACCAATATGTCATCTTGGAAGTCGGTGTGCAAAACTCAACGACCTGTTTGTGACTGTAATATACGCGTTAGGGTAACTTGTAGTGTTTTACCTTGAAGAAGAGAAATTATGTTTACCAGAATGAATAGGGATAGCGTATGAGGCGCCATACGTGACTATAAAATTATGTTGTAACATATATGTTATAAGATAAATATATACGTTGTGTGTAAAAAATATTGATATTGAATACAAAAATATATATGATACAGAACAAATATATATGTTACTCCGAAAAATATATATTGTGTCCCTAAAATATATATTGTAGAGGCAAATATATATGTTACTCCGAAAAATATTTATATATGTTACGCCCGAAAAATATATATTATGTCCCTAAAATATATATGTTACTCCGAAAAATATTTATTATGTCCCTATAATATATATTTTAGAAGCAAATATATATGTTACTCAGGAAAAAAAAGATTGTCCCCAAAAACATATGCATGTTAACGTTATTATGACAAATAAACACATATATATGTTATTCTGAAAAATATATTCTCTTTCTAAACATATAATGTCTCTCTAAATATATAATTGAAGATATGAATGTGTATATAATTTCGAAATATATATATTCTCTCCAAAATGAAATATATTGCAAACACAATTTATTCTCTCTCAAATAAAATATATTGCAGACACAAATATTGATAAACAAGCATTTGTTTTGAAAATATATACGTTAGCCCAAAGCATTCCGCATAATGAAAAAGCACACGTTCTCTTACTTAGGAAAAAGCTGATTTCTATAACAATCTTGATAGTAACCGAATTTCAAATGAGATGGGATGAGTTTGAAGGCGGGGTTATATGTCGGTGAGTTCGTTATAAATGCACCATCCTGATTAATAAAAAGGTCTAAGTTTATTTATTCAAGAAAGCTTCACAACAGGACAGACAGACAGACAGACAGATGTTTTTTATTGATTTAAACTTTACAAGTTTATCATCATATACAATACAATATGCAAACATATTCGTGACAGAATAAACAAAACAAACAAACAACAAAAACATAATTTTGCACACTAGTTTCATATAAATTGTATTATTGAATAATTTGAAATATTAAATAATTGAATAAATATGTGGAAATGACACTGAACTTTAACTTACGCAAATTAAATTAAATATAAAATTAAAAAGACAATTTTGTTCTCATTATCACAAAAGCAATAACATAAATAATTAATTGATAATAGTTTTCATTCGAGGATAAACCTAGTTTTGATTAAACAATAAATCATTACGAGAATCAAATGCTTCTTTTATAAACCAAGATAAATTAAACAGCTCTTTCTTATTACGTGTTTTCATTAGCTCTATGAATTTTAAAACACTTGGACGTTTATAATAGTACTTTTTAATGTATTTTCTTCTTATATTATCATATACAGGACAAATCAAAACAAAATGGTATTCATCTTCGATGTCATTAGAATTACAAATGGTACAATAACGTTGATTTCTTTCTAATCTGTTCTGTGCGTAGCGCCCAGTTTCAATTCGCAGTGAATGCGACGATAGTCTTAGTTTTGATAAAACAATTCGCAACTTATATGGCAAAATATCGAGATATGGTTCATATTCAAAATTACCTTTAAAATGTAAATACATTGACAAAACTCTATTATTTACAACATCGCTGTTCCACTTTTGAACAAAACAATAGACTAAACGCTGTTTAAAAACAGTATGAAATGTTTTCAAAGGAACACTATTTGGATTATTCCAAACATAGCCAAAACCATACTCGTGTAGAAGCTTTTTAACATTCCCAGTCCAATTATTACGCCAATTTTCTATGTTATTGACGGAATTATTGTAAGTAGTAGAAATTATAATATTGTCAGAGTTAACTGTTTTGCACCAATATTTAACGATTCTAACATAGCGCAATATATACAATGGATACCGCCCAAGTTCCCCGTAAATACCCGCATTACTAGTAGAAGTCTTAACATTTAAAATATATTTACAAAATGTTAAGTGAATCCTTCAATTTCTTTCGACTTCGAAAACCCCCAGGCTTCACAACCATAATTCAAAATGGATCCAACAAAGGAGTCGAATAATTGACACATTGTCTTCGGTTTAAAATTAAACTTCTTAGTATTAGCAATTAATATATGTAAAGCCTTTAAACCCTTCCCTCCTAAACTTACTTGATTTAAAACAAATGTTCCGGTATAATTAAAAATAACTCCCAGATAATTAAAATCGCTAACTATTTCTAAGAAGTTGTCGTTATATGTCCATGACTCATTTTGTCTTAATTGGCCCCTTTTCCTAAAAACCATACTTTTGGTTTTGACGGAATTTACTTCTAATCCCCATTTATTACAATAAGCTAGTAATAAATCTAAATTTTGCTGCAAATCATCAGGTGATTTTCCTGCTAAAACCATATCATCAGCAAAAAGTAGAAGAATAAGAGTAATATCGTCGATAGTAAGACCTGAACTAATATCATTTTGTAAAAATAACTCTAAATCTTCAACGAAAAGGGAGAAAATTATCGGGGAAATTACCTCCCCTTGCCTTAGACCGATTGAACATTCGAAAAAATCTGAATAACTATTGCAACTTTTAACACAAGATTTTACTTTAGAGTACATGTCTCTTATTATTCTAAGTAAATCACAACAGGAACATTCAAATTATTTACAAGGAAATGATAACGAAGTTGTAAAATGTATTATTAATAATTAAATATGTATATCACAATCAACACCGACGCGTTTATCACAATTACGCCGTCTCCTTGGTTTAGTCAAAGTATCTTCCTAGTGCCCATGCACTGTGGTGGCTACTACCTTCATAGTGTCTACTGCCTTGCTAGTGCCCATGTACTTTGGTGGCTACTACCTTACCAGTGCCAATGTACTCTGGTGGCTATTACATTACTAGTGCCCATGCACTTTGGTTGCTACTTATTAGTGCCAATGAATTTCCGTGGCTACTACCTTAAGAGTGCCCATGTACTTTGGTGGCAGTGCCCATGTACTTTGGTGGCTACCACCTTACTAGTGTCCATGTACATTGGTGGCTACCACCTTACTAGTGCCATGGACTTTGGTGGCTATCACCCTACCAGCACCAATGGACCTTGGTGGCTACTACCTAACTAGTGCCAATAGACTTCCGTGGCTACCACCTTAAAAGTGTCCATGGACTTTGGTCATTACTCCCTTACTAGTGCCCATGGACTTTCGTGGCTACCACCTTAATAGCGCCAATGGACTTTGATGGCTACCACCTTGCTAGCGACAATGGACTTTCGTGGCTACCACCTTTCTAGTGCCAATGGACTTTGTTGGCTAAAACCTTACTAGTGCCCATGGACTTTGGTGGCTACCACCTTACCAGTGCCCATGTATTTGGGTGGATACCACTTTACTAGTGCCAATGGACTTTGGTGGCTACCTCCTAACTAGTGCCAATGGACATTTGTGGCTACCACCTTACTAGTGAAAATGGACTTTTGCGGCTACCACCTTAAAAGTGTCCATGTACTACGGTGGCTACCAACTTAATAGTGCCCATGGACTTCGGTGACTATCACCTTACTAGTGCCCATAGACTTTTGTGGCTACCACCTTACTAGCACCAATGGACTTTGATGGCTATCACCTTACTGGCGTCAATGGACTTTTGTGGCTATCACCTTGCTAGCGCCAATGGACTTTGTTGGCTACCACCTTACAAGTGCCCATGGGCTTTGGTGGCTACCACCTTATTAGAGCTCATGTATTTTGGTGGATACCACCTTTCTAGTGCCAATGGACTTTGGTAGCTACAACCTTACGAGTGCCCATGGACTTTGGTGGCTACCACCTTACTAGAGCTCATGTATTTTGGTGGATACCACCTTTCTAGTGCCAATGGACTTTGGTGGCTACCTCCTAATTAGTGTCTAAGTACTTTGGTGGCTACCACCTTACTAGTGCCCATGGACTTTGGTGACTACCACCTTACTAGCGCCAACAGACTTTGTGGCTACCACCTTACAAGCGCCAATGAACTTTGGTGGCCGTGTAATTTTGTGGCTATCGCCTTACTAGTGCACTTTTTGGCTATCACCTTACTAGTGTCAATGGACTTTGGTGGCTACCACCTTAATAGTGCCAACGGACTTTGGTGGCTACAACTTTACTAATACCCATAGACTTTGGTGGCTACCACGTTACTAGTGCCAATTGGTTTTGGTGGCTTCCACCTTACTAGTTTCCATGTACATTGGTGGCTACAACCTTACGAGTGCCCATGGTCTTTGGTGACTAGTGCCAATGGACTTTGGTGACTAGTGCCAATGGATTTTGGTGGTTACTACCTTAATAGTGCCAATGGACTTTGGTGGCTACCACCTTACTTGTGCCATGGACTTTGGTGGCTGTTGCCAATGGACTTTGGTGGCTACCACTTTGGTGGCTGCTATCTTAATAGGGCTAAAGAACTTTCGTGGATACCACTTTACAAGCGCCCATGGACTTTGGTGGCTACCACCTTACTAGTGCCAATGGACTTTGGTGGCTACAACCTTACTAGTGCCAATGGGCTTTCATGGCTACCACCAAACTAATGTCACTGGACTTTCGTGGCTACCACCTTCCTAATGTCCATGGATTTTGGTGGCGACCACGTTACTAGTGCCAATGGATACGTTGTGGCTACCACCTTACTAGTGCCAATGGAGGTTGGTGGCTACCACCTTACCAGAGCCCATGGACTTTGTGGCTACCATCTTACTAGTGCCAATGAACTTTGTTGGCTACCACCTTACTAGTGCCAATGTACTTTGTTGGCAACCACCTTACTAATGCCCATGTGTTTTGGTGGCTACCACCTTACTAGTGTCAATGAACTTTGGTGGCTACCACATTACCAGTGCCATGGACTTTGTTGGCTACCACCTTACTAGTGCCAATGTATGTTGGTGGCAACCAACTTACTAGTGCCAAAGGACTTTGGTGGCTACCATCTTATAAGTGCCAATGGACATTGGTGGCTACCACGTTACTAGTGCTATGGACTTTGGTGGCTACCACATTACTAGCGCCAATGGACTTAGGTGGTTACCACCTTACTAGTGCTCATGGACTTTGGTGGCTATCACCTTATAAGTGCCAATGGACATTGGTGGCTACCACCTTACTAGTGCTATGGACTTCGGTGGCTACCACATTACTAGCGCCAATGGACTTTGGTGGTTACCACCTTACTAGCGCCAACGGACGTTGGTGTCTTCCACATTACTAGCGCCAATGGACTTTGGTGGCTACCACCTTACTAGTGCCAATGGACTTTGGTGGCTACCACCTTACTAGTGCCCATGGACTTTGGTGGCTACCACCTTGCTAGTGCCAATGGATTTTGGAGGCTGCAACCTTACTAGTGCCCATGTACTTTGGTGGCTACCACCTTACTTGTGTCAATGGATTTCGTGGCTACCACCTTACTAGTGCTCATGTACTTTGGTGGCTACCACCTTACTAGTGTCCGTGTACTTTGGTGGCTAACAGCTTACTAGTGCCCATGGACTTTGGTGGCTACCACCTTGGGCAGTAGTAAGGTGATAGCCACGGCATCCATTGGCACTAGTAAGGTGGTAGCCACGGAATTCATTGGCACTTGTAAGGTGGTAACCACCAGAGTCCAATTGGCACTAGTAAAGTGGTAGCCACCAAAGTATGTGGCATTAGTATGTTTGTAGCCACCAAATACCATGGGCTCTAGTAAGGTGGTAGCCACCAAAGTACACGGGTACTAGTAAGGTGGTAGCCACCATAGTACACGGGCACAGCAAGGTGGCAGCCACCAAAATACAAGGGCACTATTAAGGTGGTAACTAGTAAGGTGGTAGCCACAAAGTACGCGGGAACTAGCAAGATGATAGCCACCAAAGTACACGGGCACTAGTAAGGTGGTAGCCACCAAATTCCATGGGCATTGGTAAATTGGTAGCCACCAATGTCCATGGGCATTAGTAAGGTGGTAGCCACCAAAGTACACGGGCACTAGTAAGGTGGTACCACCGAAGTACATGGACACTAGTAAGGTGACGGGCACTAGTAAGGCGGTAGACAACAAAGTCCACGGGCACTAGTAAGGTGGTTGACACCAAAGTCCATGGGCATTAGTAAGTTGGTAGCCACCAACGTCCATTGACACTAGTAAGGTGGTAGCCACCAAAGTACATGGGAACTAGTAAGGTGGTAGCCACCAAAATACAAGGGCACTAGTAAGGTGGTAGCCACCAAAGTACATGGCTACTAGTAAGGTGGTAGCCACCAACTTCCATTGGGGTTAGTAAGGTGGTAAACACCGCAGTACATTGACACTAGTAAGGTGACGGGCAATATTAAGGTCGTAGCCACCAAAGTCCATTGGCTCTAGTAAGGTGGTATCCACCAAGGTTCATTGCACTAATAAGGTGGTAGCCACCAAAGTACATGGGCACTAGTAAGGTGGTAGCCACCAAATTCCATTGGCGCTAGTAAGGTGGTAGCCACCAAAGTACATGGGCACTAGTAAGGTGGTAGCCACCAAATTTCATTGGCGCTAGTAAGGTGACAGCCACTAAAGTACATGGACACTTGTAAGATGGTAGCCACCAAAGGTGGAAGCAATGTGGTAGCCCTACCACCTTACTAGTGCCAATGTAGTTTGATGGCTACCACCTTACTAGACAATGGACTTTGGTGGCTACCATCTTGTAGCCGGTGACCGCTGATTCCTAGCTACCATAGTTGATAGCCCGTCAATTAAATTAACAACAGACAGTACCCATAACATGTTATCAAATAAAAGACATTCAGGTCATAAGACTTGTTTGAAATTGTGTGCAGCCATTAATAGACTGTGTATGGAGATTGTGTATGTGTATGTACTTTTACTGAGGTTGAATCTGTGATTTTGAAACTGAATAGCAATCACTAAGTTTGTTTTATTATTTGTAACAACGATAAACGTAACACTTCGCTAAAGTTAATGCCATTCCAACGCTAAAGTTAATAACCTCTGCTAAAGGTAACACTCACCTCTTCCGCTAAAGGTAACAACGTGCTAACGCTAAAGGTAACACATTTTCATATCAATGCTAAAGGTAACAACTGTCTTCGCTAAATGTAAAAACGTTTTTCAAAATCTACAGTTTCAATGAAAATTGAGTAAACATGATTTTGCTAGTTACTGTGGCACCTTATTCATTTTTTTTTAGCTGTACACGTACTCTCTGGTCAACGTTAACTATAATGGCGTGACGTCAGAAGAGATCGAATATTGATTGTCATTGATTTGTCTTCTTTATTATATAAAAACCAAAACAGATAAGTAGTCAGCAACGTAATCGAACAACAGAGTTTATTTAAAGAATGTACTGCTGAACCGTTAGACATGAGTCTGAGCTTGCTGCTGTAGATGAAAGCATAATAAAAATATGAGCAGATACTACATTTGAGTTTATGTGTGTTTGTGTGTGTGTGTGTAGTTTAAGGTTTAAAATAAAACAGGACAGCCTACAGGTATGGGCACTATAGAGTTTGAACTGGATTTATGTGTGTATCTGAAGGCGCGATGAGAGGGGTGGGGGATGGTGGGCGTGGGACTGAAAAACAGCTGGCAAGCAAACAAATAAAACACGCTTTACACGTGAATTCCTTAGATCCCATTCCCCCATTCACGCCCTTCTGAATCCGCCACCACTAATACTTGTTACTTATGGATGTAAATTGTTACGATCATACTATGTACATATTAATGCATAGCCGTAGGAACGGGGTTGGGTGGGGCTAGTGAATGTTTTGCACCCTCCCAACCCTCCCCCTTCCCACTCAGACATGTCTCTTTATGTTTTGACCCAACACAAGTTCTTATGTGACAAGCAAACCGAAAAAGGGAAACAAACTTATTAGTAACTGCATGTGAGCCTCCATAGTATCTAAAACCTTCCTACGCCCCTCTAATGTACGGCATCAATGATCATTCATAAACAATAATACCTCTCAAATAATGGTGCATGCATCAGGAACAATTGCTATAATACTGAGCAACTGATTCGGCCTGTTACGACTAATAATGTAATAAAATACCTATAATGTAACATCAACCGATATTGTAATAAAAAATACTTATGTAGTCCTTGAATGACAAATAATTATAATTATTACACAAGAAGGCGCAAAATCTTCCAAATATCTAAATATCAAGTTAATAAGTTGTCTATAGTTATCTAATGCTGTTTTTGTTGTTTTTGCAGGTAAGAAGCAGTTAACATATGATTCAATTGTTTTTAATAAATTTCAGATTTCTACAAACAAGTTTTCATACACCCACCCTCCCTTAGCCTTTATATTGTTTCAACCTGATATTTGCTGTGCTGCTGGTGTCTTCTGTATCATTTGAGCATTAAGTCAAAAGAGTATGAGAGTGGACCTTTGGAAACGGCCGAACACGACACATACGAAATATTGCAGTCTCGGTTTGATTGAGACTATTCATAAACGGTAGTGAAATATGCTAGCTACCGCTCACGCCCTCTAGCCCCGGGTTGAGCAGAACTCAATATTCATAAAATCAATAGTACATAATGTTAACCATTCCGAAGATGGCAAGCATATGGCGGAGGACATAGACATATTTGCTTCCCCCCATGTCCAGCGGCGTATGGTCCCAGTAACTAACGAAATACTATTTATATCAGACTTCCACACGGTAACAACAACAAAAACAACATAGTCATGGCTGAAGTTAGGGAAGACTTGCTCTGAATGCAAGGAACATAGATATGCTATCGTTACATCGAAGGACACTTTTGAAATTGTACCTCATTACCGTGCTTATGTAGATACATTAGATGCGCCAAGGGATTTTTACAAACGTTTCGTGATCTAACGTTATGTGAGAAGTTTACACAGATGAAGTTTACTCAATTTACTGAACCCGGTGTTTTAGGATAAAGAGGAAAATTGCAGTATTATCCGGAGAGATAAACTACATGGTCTCCGATACATATCTCTCATACATGCGCATTCTATTATAACAGCAGATACAGATGTTGAATTTTTTTCATCTCTGTAAACATCATTTAACGTCACGAATTACAATAACATTGAGTCTCTATTGCTTTCCTGTTTCCCTAGAGGTTTTCAGATGGAAATGCTAAAGAAAGTCAGGGGTGGGTAGAAGATACCTTTCTGGTCTGAGCGTAGATTCTTCCTACCTCTCTTCCTACGCAATAAACAAATGAGAAATAACTGAAATATAAAAATGCTAGGTTTCGATTAGGGTTGGGGCAGCTGGCTCGCAGATTCCGGGCTTTCTGAGTTTTTCCCTAGATTCTACAGTTCTTCTTATGGGGACATAATATACATTCGCGCTAAAAAGACACATCCTACAATACAGTCTTGAGTAGTGATAATATGGTGAAGCAGGCTGTTATGTTTTACTTAAATCAAGGGTAGACATTTTCTTAGAACTTGAAAAGAAACATGATACTTATCCACAGTCCTCATGGGCCCTTTTCAAAGTAATAACATTATCCTACTGCAAACAGCAGCCATTATGCGTGCAACTATGAAGAAAGTTAAACCAGATGACAAATGTAGTACCTATGTCTAAACGGCAATAACTTCATCCAGTACCTTACTTCCAGTTCAACTGCTAACCTGTGTTGAACCGACATGTAAATGCGGTGAAATAAGCAAAGGCATCAGTGAATGGAATCTGAGGCAAGCAGTGGCTATTTTGGAATGCATTTTTTTTTAGGAATGTTTTGACTCCACTGCATGTCGGTATTGCCAAGTCACTGTATACCGATTTCGGATCGAGAGAGATGTATGCTTGTAACAATCATACGGCTTCTGTATATGTTATAAGGAAACAAGAAACGTATTAGCAAAGCAGCTGAGAAAAAGGCTGAAAGACGTATATGATATATGATATGGTTCACACATATGAGAATGGGGACGTCATAAAAGAGGTTGCTGATGTAAATCGGAACACTATCAATGGTAAAGATACTCTGCATTTTATAGCTGGCATATTAGTAATCCAGTGAAGCGATGCCAAATGGGTTATTGCATCTATATTTAAGGTAACTGATCAGGTAAAAGCGATGCCAAATGGGTTATTGCATCTATATTTAAGGTAACTGATCATGCAATGTCGTTGGTACAACATATTATGAGAAACCCAAAGAGAGACCTGTTCCATCGCGTTTCAAGAAACTGTTTATCAGACAGCAGTAAAATAGGCTCCTTATGTGTTGGGGATATCACATAGTTTTTGTTTACCATATTCTCAATGACTCTTTCAATACCGACTACGGACTAGTAGCACATACAGCGGCAACGTCCAGTAGACTTTCGTTCCCATTATATCCGTCTGGGGATGTTAACACACTTTGCGTTTACATTACATCATAGCAAAATATGGGTATTTGCAGGATCAGAAGTATATGCTGTTTGCACAGTTGTCATTATCATGGAAGGAAACTAGTACCACAGGGGCGTACGGCCTCTCACTCTTGTTTATGAGACTATACAAAACAGCAGACATAAAGAGCTCATTGCGTTTTATAACTCATCCCGTAATGAAAGGGCTCACGATGTGCGAGTCCTGAAGTCATTTTTAGAAGAGCGTTAGCGATAGCTGAACATCAAGAGGAAGTTAATATTGAAATGATTCTTTTCTGTCTAGTTTGAACTGGCTCACTTACCAAACATGGAAGCAAAGTGTGTACATGTAGTTTATATAAGAGATGGAATGCCAGTTGTACAATCAATACAGCCAAAAAAACACAGCTCATCTGAAGATGAGAATGTAATTACTAGAGAGGTGTTCTGGTCCTCAAAACTGTTGATACAGTGGTTGAAGTTTACAACATATATGATCTTCACTTATCTGCTAAGATCAATAAAAGCGAAAGAATAGCAGAAACAGGCTATATTGGCGGTCAATGTCGGAAGAGCCAAAATAAATCAACCGCCAATATTAATACGTATACATTAGTCAGCTAAGAAAGTCAGGTCTTGAAAGTATTCTCTACCAAAAAGTCCCTCCAATCAGAAATAGTATTCCTCATTTAACATCAAATAGCGTTGACCTTTCCTGTTTCAGCTATTCTTTCTCTTCCACTCCTACCATGATGCTTAATAAGATCATAAACAACCAACAAAAAAGAATTGCCATTGATTTTAATTTCCATATACATGGCTAATTTACAAACAAGGGGGGAGAACTAATTAAGGCTGTTTATCATCTAATCCTATAATCGGCAATTGCTTTGAACAGTGAATAAATATACTCATATATTTTTTAAACCCTGCTGGGTGCTTTTCTAAACCAGAGAAAACCAATCACCGAACATATCATCTGAACTTCAATGTATACTCGCCGTCATAAGAAAGTATCCACTTCTAAATATTGATATAAAAATACCATGAGAACCAATAATCACAATTTTTCGTTTTATTATATTAGATACAACATTTACAAACATGTTTTAATATGAATTATGAACCTTCAATAAAGAATAAAATGTTTAAATCGTTTCTAAAGCGCAACAGGCGGAAAACAAAAGTTCTCCAAAACCTATTAAATAACAAATAGGGGGCAGATTGCTTCTAGATTTAACTGAGAGTAAGTTCATTTATTTTTTATGAACTTTATACAATCGTTGTGGAAGGTGCTTAGAGTTTTCGACTGTTTTACGTCATTCGGCAGATTATTCCATACAAATGGTCCTGAAAATGCAATACATTATTTAAACACTTCTTTGCGCTGTTTATGAATAATAAAATTGTGAGATGATAGAGACCGCAACTGAAGGAAATCATCATTTACAAGTCTTCTTTTGAATATTTCATTTATATAAGAAGGTAATGCGGATTGGGATACTTTGTACATAAGCTCTGATGTTCTTAAAGTATATAAATGCGTTCGAAAACAGATAGAATTTTAAATCATTCATACTTTGTAATACATCACTAACATTATTAAGGATTATTCTACAAGCACGCTTTTGAAACGTAAACTTCTATCAAGATTTGTTTGGCGTTGTTACCTTTAGCGATAGAGGAGATTGTTACCTTTAGCGGCAGGTGTTATCTTTAGCGGAATTTGTTACCTATAGTTAATCAATTATAAACGAAAATAGAATAGAACTGTATTTCCCCGTTTGACTGATATGCGGTAAGCGTTCTTTTTTAAAGTTAATTTCATCATATGTTTTGCTGTAAATAATGCAATCATTATTAGATTAAGAAATAAGGTTTTATAACGACATTGAGAAGTCGGTGCTAACTCCTGATCTGGGTTGTTATCTGAATTTTTATACTCTTTTTTAAGGTTTCAGTAGCCGTTGCGATTCTCTAACTCACATATTAATATTTCTATTTTAAGTACTTTATAGACAACATGTCAAGATTAGCACCGGCCGCTCAATTATTACTATGTATATATGTGTTTGATAATAATATTCTCAGAAAATGATTGGATAAATTAAAACAGTGATATATATGTATGCATTGACTACTGCTGTGGCTTTTTGTGAGTCTTATGACACAGCTTTGGCAGTCGGTTCAGAATCAATTGCTCAATATTGTAACATTGTGAACAGTCATAATTATGTATATTTATATTGTATAGTCTCTTGTAATTCTAAAAAGAATGGCACAGTTGTATTTTATGAATTGTTGTATTGTAGATAATATTTTACTCTGATGAGACTTAAACAAACTATTAAACTATTGATAACGGATACAAAGATGTTTACTTTTGCAGAGCAACATGTTTGTCAGTGGGATGTGTGTGTGGATATGGGTGGGGGTTCGAACGCGGCTGAGGAAACCCCAAACATTTAGGGATGTTTGGATACAAAGATGTTACTTGTGCAGAGCAATACGTTTGTCAATAGGATGTGTGGGGGGGGGGGGGGGGGGGGGCGGGGGGGTGGGGGGCTGGGGTGGAGGGGTCGAACGCGGCTGAGGAAACCCCAAACATTTGGCTACAAAAGCCGCATGATTTTTTTAATATAAAAAAATTCTCTGGAATACCTCCCTGGATGTTTTTCCTTTACGCCCCAAACCACACCACTACTCCTACCCCACAAACTCCGGAAATAACTTCCTGCTCCCTAATGCTTAAATGGTAACATTGTATACAAATGAACGAGTGAGGGAATGGGACGCGGAAGGTGGTGTGCTTTGGGGAGGATTTAGTTGATAAATATTCCGACAGTAGACTTTTTGTTATAACGCTCAGAATAACGTTTCGCCTGGAATTGTTTATTCATTAAAAACAAGGATATCCACAAGCTCGACAGAATGCACCATTTAAGTGTGTTTTTTAAAAACTCTGAGAGAATGCCCCAATACCACCTAGGAACTTCTATATATTTTAAAATCGGCCAACTACGCCCTTGCTCATTGGTGTCTTTTTGCATAAAATCTATCCATATTCACCCAAATCTTCCCAAATCCTTACCCAAATCTACCCAAATCTACCCAAATCCTTGCCTAAATCAACCCAAATCCTTGCCCAAATCTACCACTATACACATATGACGTGACACGGAAGTATATGTGTATAGTGTAACTTCTGAAATAAGAAATATTTACCCAAATCTACCCAAATACTTGCCCTAATCTACCACTGTACACATATAACGTGGCACAAAAGTATATGTGTCTAGTGTAACTTCTGAAACAAGAAATATTTACCCAAATCTACCCAAATCCTTGCCCAAAGCTACCACTATACACATATACCGTGGCACGAATGTATATGTGTATAGTTTAACTTCTGAAACAAGAAATATTTACCCTAATCTACCCAAATCCTTGCCAAAATATACCACTATACACATATAACGTGGCACGATAGTATATGTGTATAGCGTAACTTCTGAAGCAAGACATATTTACCCAAATCTACCCAAATCTTTGCCCAGATCTAGCATTTTTAGCTTCGGAAGATGAACTTTACACATATAATGTGGCAAAAAAGATTATGTGTATGTTGTAACTTCAGAAAAAACTCAAATCCTTACCCAAAGCTACCCAAATTCATGCCCAAATATACCAAATTTAGCTTCAGAAGTTACACATATGAAATGTGGCACGAAAGTATATGTGCATATTGTAACTTTGAAACTCAACTCCTTACCCAAATCCTTGCTCAAATCTACCCAAAGGAATAACTTTGCTAAACACAACAACTAAACTATACACATCCCTAGGCGTCGTAGACACAATACGCATTAACATAAAATTCGAGACTATATAAATGCAATATATACCCAAATATATTACCCAAATCTACAGCCATAAATGATTAATATACTTTAAACGTTTGATTTATTCGTTAAAAAGTGACAGCGCTAAACAAATCAACAAAAAATCCCATATCTACGGTTAGAATGCATAATAAACATATCAAACAGAATGCAATTATATAACTTAGAAAGGCAATAATGACCCAATATCAAAGTCACCCGCATCGATGCTTAATAGGCATACTAAACACAACACAATCTAATTCTAGTTCGTATAAATACATGACAGCACGAAATATATAGACCTCAATCTTCTAGTATATTACTGACGTTTTATTTATTCATTTAAAAGTATCGTCGCTACAAATGCATGAGTGTGTATATGAGGAAGATGGGGTAATACTCATTATGCTATTGCTACATATACATTCATGCATGCATGCATGCATGCGCGCGCGTGGTGTGTATGTGCGTGTGTGCGTGTGCGCGCGGTGTGGTAGGTAGGGGCGTTGAGTGGCTAGTGGATGGGCGTGGGGTAACGTCGCATTGATCAATTGCTCGGTAATATTACGATGGTTTCTACTTGTAGCAGTGAACTGAGCTCTATGCTCAACTTAACTTTATATTGCTGTCACACTGGAATTCTACCCGTGAAATGATACCACACACGGTTACATTATATATACTGACACCGACCCGACCAATCCTAGCACTACTCTTTATATGCTAAACCTTGTCTGTCTGTCTGTCTGTCTTTCTGCCTGCCTGCCTGTCTGCCTGCCTGCCCTGCCCTGCTCTGCCCTGCCTTGTCTGTCTGTCTGTCTGTCTGTCTGCCTGCCTGCCTTCCTGCCTTCCTGCCTGCCTGTGTCTGTCTGTCTGTCTGTCTGTTTGCGTGCGTGCGGTTTGAAATATTAAAGTTCCAACAAGCTAGAGAACTACTAGTTATAAAGTACGTGATATGACCCTGTCGGTGATTGAACACATGATCTCATTTATGGGATCAAAATCAACTAAAATAGGGGTACATGTAATACACATGCTATCTAGTCTCAGTAGACGTACTGACATTTTATTTAACTTGTACATACGTACATCGATATATATATACCGATGGTCTGGAATTATAACGTCGTAAGTGAAACATCGTAGTTTTCGGGTGTGGGGTGGGGATTGATTGACAGTATCAATTGTGTGAATTCTCTGAACAATCTCATATGGCATAAGCTGTAGTTTGCTTTCTTATAAAATATAGTATTTCTTATTTCAACATTTTTATTTTGA